>UELV01048241.1:0-13093 GCA_900490015.1 Megastigmus stigmatizans
TTATTATTTTCTGTGAACCAGTGGGATCCCATTTTTATCGCGAAAACCGCAGTTGATCATTTAACTCGCTAAGTGCAAGAGAGAGACTATTCATTTTTTAATTTGAGATTATGCAGGGCTGTAGTTGTTGGATGTACAACGTTTGAACCTTTAACGGGGGTGGACTCGAGGGAGAAGATGACTTGATTATATTATCTCGAGGCCCCGAATGTTTGTATTATCAAGCTGCAATGATGAATAATAAGTTTTGTCGAGAATACAGGAGTGTGCCATTGGGTCCGGATCAGCTACTGCTCCGTGGCGCTATGCTGCGCAACACACGCTGGGTTTTCGGGGTGGTGATATACACGGGCCACGACACTAAGCTCATGCAGAACAACACGAGCACGGCCCCGTTGAAGCGCTCGACCCTCGATCGCCTCATCAACACCCAGATACTCATGCTCTTCTTTATCCTCCTGCTACTGTGCCTTCTGTCGGCTGTCTTCAACATACTATGGACCAGTGCCAATAGCACGGGACTCTGGTACCTCGGCCTCAGCGGTGAGCTTAGCTTGTCCGAGACCCCGGGACCTTCTATCTCAGGGAAAACAGCCCCTGCATCGAACATTACTCTGTTACTCCTCTCTCTCTCTCTCTTTCTCTGCTGCAGAAGCGAAAACGAAGAACTTCGCCTTCAACCTGCTGACCTTCATCATCCTGTTCAACAATCTGATACCGATATCGCTGCAGGTGACTCTGGAGGTGGTGCGATTCGTGCAGGCCACCTTCATCAACATGGACATAGAGATGTACCACCCGGATAGCGACACCCCGGCGATGGCGCGCACCAGCAATCTCAACGAGGAGCTCGGCATGGTTAGTTACGTCTTCACGGACAAGACCGGCACCCTCACCCGCAACGTCATGGAGTTCAAGCGCTGCTCCATAGCCGGAAAGACTTACGAGTAAGATATAAGATAAATACGAGCCTATCCTGTAGCTGTTTCTATATTTCATGACACAATTACGCCTGAGAAGCTCAATTTAACGTATTCGTCTTTTTTCCCGCTTGCCATAAATCGATCTCCTCGCACGCAGTATCACCAAACATCATTTTCGTGCACATCAATCATATATTTATTTAAACGTCTACTGGCTACTACGGTTCAACCAGGGCATTGCATGCATTATATTTATTTATAATTTTTGTTATCAACAGTCTGCCAGTTCCGTCAATTTCTGATGACGACGGCGGCGGTGAAATAGACAGTGATTTAGTTCAAGACATACTTCAGGGACGGCCGAAAAATGGATCATCGAGCTCGAGCAAAAAAGTCAAACACGCCGCTATTTTGGATGAATTCATGGTGATGCTTTCTGTTTGTCATACGGTCATTCCTGAGAAAGTTGACGATGGGATCGTTTATCACGCTGCCTCGCCTGGTACGAAAACTTTACTTTTACAATGTAAATTGTGTCGAAGACTTAACGAAAATTGAAAAATTTAATAAAATGATAATTGTCTGATAGTTAATCAGCAAATAATGATGTAACTGCCGGTTTATAAAGACATATATATTATACGCGTTCCACAAGTGATTTGTAATGTAGATTTCTATAGTAGGGAAAAATAATATAAGTAGGCTCGAGTCGTGCTTTTAAAACGGGGGAAGCATCGGGCGCAGAGGTAAAGAAAAAATAATTGTCTATAATTTACAGATGAGCGAGCGTTGGTAGACGGGGCCAAGAAATACGGCTACGTCTTTGACACGCGCACACCGAACTACGTGGAGATCGAGGCGCTGGGCGATCGGCATCGCTACGAGATCTTGAACGTGATCGAGTTCACGTCTGCCCGCAAGCGCATGTCGGTGATCGTGCGTATGCCCGACGGCCAGATCAAGATATTCTGCAAGGGCGCTGACTCGGTAATCTACGAGCGGCTCGCTACCAAGACGCCTGACGAGGAAACCACTGCACCACAGGAGCAGTCGTCCCTCGATGACTTCAGGGATGCGACGCTCCAGCATCTGGAGAGCTTCGCGACCGAGGGACTCAGGACTCTGTGCTTCGCCTCCGCTGATATTCCCGATCATAGATACGAGGTAATCAACTCATTCTGCTTGCCTTTGCTTTTTCTCCAAATACGTGATTCTGCCCTGTACTCATATGCGATTGCCTTTTTTCCCTCAACAGTGGTGGAAGGATATTTATCATAAAGCAGCTACGAATTTAACGAACAAGGAGGAACAGTGCGAGGAAGCGGCAAACCTCATCGAGACCAAATTGACGCTCTTGGGCGCCACAGCTATAGAAGATCAATTGCAAGATCAGGTTAGCCCGTTTGCAATTCTCTCGATATACGTTTTATTTTCCCTGCTACTGTATGTATAACGATTGGTTATTGGTTATTTCGTTTTATTTGAATTTTTAATTTGGCCAGGTTCCCGAGACGATAGAATCTCTCCTTCAGGCGGACATCAACGTTTGGGTATTGACTGGTGATAAGCAGGAGACGGCCATCAATATTGGCTACTCGTGCAGACTGATTACACAACCCATGCCTTTGATTATTATCAATGAGGGTTCCTTGGACGTATGTTTCTCTCCTCAATTTAAAATGACACGCATAAGAAATTACTAGAAAATGAATGAATTATTTCAAACTTTTGCAGAAAACGAGAGAAGTTATCGTCCAGCACTGTCTGGACTTCGGACAGGATTTAAGGTGCCAAAACGACGTTGGACTTGTTATTGACGGGAACAGTTTAAAATACGCTTTGTCCTGTGATCTCAGAAGAGACTTTTTAGATTTATGCACTTCCTGTAAGGTCGTCATTTGCTGTAGGGTCTCGCCAATGCAAAAAGCAGAAGTAAATTACCTTTTATTTTAACTGCCTACCTATGAATTGATACAATCAACTCAACTGAAATGATTTATCTATTTTCTTCAGGTAGTGGATTTGGTAACGACCAACACCAAAGCAGTAACCTTGGCCATTGGTGACGGAGCAAATGACGTGGCTATGATTCAAAAAGCGCACATTGGCGTTGGTTAGTGTTGACAACACTTTTTAAATATAAAAAAAAAAAAAAAGAAACATCGGTACGAAATCTATATATTTCATTCTGAATCTAGGCATTTCTGGTGTGGAGGGTCTGCAAGCCGCCTGCGCCTCGGACTACTCGATAGCCCAGTTTCGCTTTCTCAAGCGTTTGCTTTTTGTTCACGGCTCCTGGAACTACAGTAGAATGTGCAAGCTCATTTTATATTCGTTTTATAAGAACATATGCCTCTATGTCATTGAACTGTGGTTCGCTATTTACTCCGGCTGGTCCGGACAAATTCTCTTCGAGAGATGGTCCATCGGGTTGTACAATGTGGTGAGTATTTGCTACCTGCTCATTTTGTCCTCATTTGTACTTGGTATTTTATGAATGACTTTGAAGTAATGTAACTAAGAAGCTGCTATGAAAACGATGATCATTGTTATTAGTTAAAATAAATCTTATATTAATGTATTAATTTCTATTTGCAGGTATTTACGGCAGCTCCACCTTTAGCTATAGGTCTTTTTGATAAGGTGTGTTCAGCAGAAACTCATTTAGCGCATCCCAGTTTATACGCTGCGAAAAATGCCACAGAGTCTACATTTAACATTAAGGTTATTTGTAATTTCATGAATTACGTAAAGGAATCACATATATCAATATCACATAAGACTTTCTAAAAGATATATAAAAATTTTTTAGGTATTTTGGGTCTGGATATTTAATGCGCTGCTTCATTCAGCACTTCTGTATTGGCTGTCGTTGCTGGCACTTGAGCAGGACGTCATTTGGGGAAATGGTCGAGATGGCGGTTATCTTGTTCTAGGAAATATGGTTTATACTGTAAGATAAAATCCTGCTGTCATTTTAATAACATAAGACGCAGTAATAAGTCCTTTATTAAATTAATTTTTATGTTTCCAATTCAGTATGTAGTAGTGACTGTATGCGGAAAAGCAGGTCTGATAACGAATTCATGGACGTGGGTGACTCACTTAGCGACCTGGGGATCCATTATACTATGGTTCCTATTTATCTTAATTTATAGGTAAGCTTCCTACTGACCATTTTCACATCTTATAGAATAATATTAAATTTCACTCTTATATAAACGAGTAAAATTCTCGACTAATCAATTCTAAACTATTCTTACAGCAACTTCTGGCCTGTATTGAATGTCGGAGCAGTGATGCTGGGCAACGACAGGATGTTGTTCTCGTCTCCAGTCTTTTGGCTAGGACTCATTCTCATTCCATCTGCAGTTTTATTACTCGACGTCACAGTAAAAGCGTATGCATTTATAATATTTATTCATATATCTTGTTCATTTTAACATAGAATAGTCAATGATTTTGAATTTCCATATTTTTAATGCTGTCATACAAAAATCTTTTGAACGTTTAATCGTGTGATATTTTTTAATTTAAATTTTTAATAACTTGGAAAATTAATAACTTCTTGGGTAATAGTCTTTCATACAACGATTAATCATCATAGAGGCTTTCATTCAGAAAAAATTCTTTTAATACACGGAAAAAGGACTGGGGGAGCAGTTGCTTCAACTGGTGTTGCTGTTAATCAACGCGTACGGCGAGATGCTTGTCCTTGAAACGGGAGAGCAGTTCACTTTTTCTGGGAGAACCATTCGCCCATGCTATAGTATAATAAACAAGATACATATAGTACAGTAACAAGATACAGAACACAAATGAAATAGAAACGACTGCATTTTGGTTATTAGGTAAATCGGGATCGAAAAAACCGATTTTCATATTTGCAGCTTCCTAGGTCCAGAGGTTCCATGCGAAAACAGAGTTTCAAAGTTTTATTTGTATATATCTCGAGAACGACTTAGGCTAGAACAAAATGGTTTACACCAATTGAAAGAGCGTAAAATTTTACATTGGAAATGATTTTTTATTCGATTTCGATGAGTGTAAAGTTTCGAGATAATTAATAGAAAAGAAATTATCTCAACTCTCCGTAGTGAGTGGGGTAACCAGTACCCCTGAAACAGAGTAGCCGCTGCACACTACTGCTAGTGGCGCTGCTACACCGCTCTTGGCGCGCCAGTTTCCCCAGTCTTTTTTCCGTGTAATGAAATTTTTTTTCGAAAACGTGTGCAAACTATTATAAAAATGTGTATAATGAACAATAGAGTAAGTACCATTACAGAACCCGACATTCACTAAATATTCTAATTTTCAGTGTGAAAAATACGGTATGGAAGTCGATGACAGAAGCAGCTCGTGAACAAGAGATTAGAAAATCTGATCCCGGCGATATTTTGAACACACAAGACTATAGGAGCTCGTAAGTCACTCGAATCCCTACATTTTGCATATCCATTCGAAAAGATCCATTCAGATTCGTAATCGGTTAAAGGGCTTCGTACGTCCAACAATGAATTACAAAAAAAAAAAAAAATAAATAGAAAAGGTGGTTTTCTAGTTGGGTTGCGGATTTCCAACGTATAAACGTATCATCTCTTCTCTATCGTGCATTAACTCTCTTTCTCCTTTTCTCTCTCATACTTAATAATAATGCATAAAATTTCGCAAAGGTGCACACACCATTAATTACTCAATGTTTTTTTTTAACTCCGAGGCATTATGTATACTGATCGTTAAGTGGTGTCTATCTGCATGAGGTGACACACTGTTGGTGTTTCAGCTTTCCCTTTTAACATACAGTGAATTTTTCCATTTTCATGTTTACTCCGCCATGCGGACGATGGCGATTACATTGCATGGCTTTTTGTATACGTTTGTTATGAAAGGAGATTCGATTCGCGTAATGACTAATATCCTTACAATGGCTTTTTAACTAACTTTTCATAATTTACGTGTTAATGAAATATGGTCTCTATAATCTTTTTTTTAAAGGTACTCGAAGAAATTTTTCTAAATATATTTATTTTATAGACTTTTACACTATTCTGTATATAAAGGATTTAGTTTTTGTTATGGCTGTTTATTGGCATGACGTGTAGAGTTCAAATTAACCAGTGGAACGGGAAGATTAATGCTCACCGAAAAAAAAAGCAGTTTTTTTGTTCTCAATGTTTTTGAATCAAACACTATTATAATAAGTAGCCATTTGGCAAAGTAGAATGGAAATTGTTTCTGGAAGTTGTATATCTGAATGCGTATATAACGTGACGTGCGCAATGTAGATCGAAGAGGCCCTGTCCGCCGAGGTACCGAAGCAAAACTGAACGGTTCTGCTCCTGGCTGCCGCGATACAGTTACATCGTTTCGCTCCTGGAGGTACGCCGACGGCGTCGCAATAGATATTTGGGCAGTGGAGACATTTACCTGCAGCGATGCTGACTAATACCCAAAAAGAATATCGAGCAATCGGTCGATAGGTATCCCCAACCCCACTCTATCCAGTATTTTGCTGGCTCCGTCTTTTTGAGCATTTTCGAGCCGACTGCATTAAGACTGAAACAAGAAACCTGGTTGAAAATGATTTTGCTAATAAACTAATAGTGTATATTGCTAATGCATAAAAAAGAAGAATCGGCTCGAAAATTTTTGAAAAGTCGGAGCTTTTGGTTCTTTTAGAGTTTCATTTATATAAAGACGAATCGAATACTTGGATTGCCTTCTCATCCTCATAGCCTTATATAATATTGCGCTTTGAGTTGAGTTGTAGCTGCCGCTTTTATACCATTTTCAAAAGTCCATTAGAACTATTGCCGGTATCTATATCGAATCGTCTTTTTATAAATGATATTTCGAAGAATGAATTATAAGAGCAAATTAATATGATTTACCAAACATAGGCCATCGTATTGAAAGATCACAAATCAATCCTTACAGTCCAACTCCACTCCTTAACGGAATCCAACGTGCTTCCAGCTGAACCACAAGTCCAACCTCTGATCTCCTTCGCAGTCCCGTCACGTGAGAAGAACTGATAAAAAAGTAACAGTGCGACCAAGTCCCAAAGGCATGCTTCCACAAAGTATTATACAAACCATTTTGTCTACTTTAATCTTACATTTATTTTGATTATAACCTTATTTCTTTTTTCTTTTTTCTTTCTTTGAGCCGTGTATAGTGTATGACGATGAAGCGACGCAGTGCCTTACAAAACAGTGGTTTCCATTATAATTATTTGTACACACCTTTCCTTTCCTGTGATCTATCGATAAATTCAGCCAAGGATTTATTTTAAATTTAACCTGCACCGATTACTGCAAGAAATTAAGTCCTGCATATTTAATGTGCTCTTTAGCGTATTTTGCAAATCTCTCTGTAATAATTTCTTATGATTAAGTACAAGAATCCATTCATACATCATTTGCACCCTCACGGAAGGTACAACACTTGTAATTCATTCATCGGCGTAGTTTGTCGTTTCCTGCCTCTTCGCTCTCACGGTATCTTTCATACAAGTCCATTTTAGATGTTGATTTCTAAGCCAATTTTTTTGGAAAACCAAACACTTCGATTCTGTAGATGGAAAATTGCGTTAGCTTCATAAACACGAGCGTTTCCTGTTTAGGCCCACGAGATATAAATTAGAACTGTAATTTAGCACAAAGTTCGATTTTTCAAACGGTATACATTTTTCTAGAACTTCTATTTTGTTTGGTAAAAATTCTTGTATATGTACACTTATTCTCGTATTGACGTTTGCCATTAGTGTGATCTATCCATTTGATTAAATTTTAATGCATAAATTTTGAGAATATAATTATATAAATTGTCATTCAGAATGTGCAAAGTTCGATTTTATGCATTTTATTATGTCTCGATCGATTTAATTTTTATTCAACTGATTTAAATAATATACCTATATACATCGATTAAAAATATAAGCTTAAATTTTTTTCATCGATCCTGAATTAATTTTATAGATATCAAATCCAGTGTGGTATAATCAATCGAACTTTCGTATTCTTCGCATTTTTAAACGTGCACGTTATTTTTCGAGCATATCATATTTGTAAAAGTTTCTCGATTTTTCTTAAGTATTGAAAGAACATAGCTTGACAATTTTGTACACACTAGTAAATTTTACCCTGTACATATGTGAAATTGTTTGAGGTGTTTACATTAATTTACAAAATATTTTTGTAACGTAATAGAATAATTCTTTTAGCTGTGAAATACTGGGAAACTGGCCTACAAGATAACCTAATTGTTGACAATTTCTAATCGGGACTAAAAAAAATAACGTAATCGAAAAATAACGTAACAACCTCATAAACATCGATTAAAATGACTGAATATAAAAAAGAAAAGAAGTGGGGTGCGCAAAATGTCTGCGTTGTATTTTTAATGCAAGTCTCTCTTGTTGTTTTTTTGTTTTTGGAATTTATTGTCGTGGCAGATCCGTGCATGCCATCGCCGATATCGCGAGGTGTAAGTACATCCTCAGTAGAGTATTTTTCTCTGTCTCTCTATCTCTCTTTCTCTCTTACACTCTCAAATATCTCACTAAAAAGAAAACCCACGAATTATACACCCTAAGAGAAGACACGAACTTTCATATAACGCACACACACCCGCAATCACCATCACCACGAATTTTACTGGAAGAGCAAAAGTGATTTATCCGATGCTCGCTTTTACAGCATTCTCTTTAATTATACTTTACACGATGTGACGCTTTCTTATATATATATATATGTATAATCCTGCACGTGGCACAGAGCAATCACGATACTTTTTTCACTGCAGATATATATACATATCTTCTTGTGCGTGTTCATTTAGAAAATTAAACACCACAATGCATAGTGTGGATGAATGTTTTTGCAAGTTTGTTTTATTCTTTTCGATTGAAGTGCTTGCCCTTGAATGAAGAATCGATAAAACTACTTGGAGTTTTTGTCTATACCTCTAACTAAGATACATAGCTGCATGGATGCTAATGTGTAGGTATTTTTAAATTTGAAAAAAGTTCAAGCGGACTACATAATGTAAGTAAATATTCTAGAGCATTTAAAATTTCGCTTTTTGAATGGATTTACAGTTTTCCCAATACTTGATTAACTATGCTCTATAAAACGATTTAACATTAGCTTTTTAAAAATACCTGCAAAAAAGAAAATCTAGGGTGAAGCAAACTTCTCGTTAATGTTTTCTCTTGTTCTTGGCATGACTATATATATAGATACTTTCTTGAATTTCGACACAATTTAACACAGCACGAAGAACTGAAAAAAGCTGAGACCCTACGTCTATATATATATATATACTCAATTTTTTTAACATAAATACAGCCTCTTTTCCTGGAATCATTTTCGAGCGAATATCTGTGCTCGATAGGTCCATCATCACATTTTCTTCCAAGCATATACAGAACTTTCGGCTTCTGCGATTATCTACTTATTCATTCAGCGTGAGAGATGTTGAAAACATTTGCTTAATAATACCAAAAGCACTGAGCTGTATGTAAATATGTATAAAGTCGTTCTCATTGCCGCATTACTTTATTCAATTTCCCATAATAAGACTGGAGCAATTTAAGCAATTTTTTTCAGCATCAAAATATGTTATCAAATTGAAATAGAAGTAGAAATTGAAACTTATATAAAAGCGTTGATGCTTATCATACTTTCATGTCAGATGTATAAAGCAAACATATTCTCAAGCTTCTCGCGCGCATTTGAATAATCATTCCTCGCAACTCAGAGTTTTTGCCACAGCTTAAATTTACACGCGCGGCTTCGGAACGTCAATATACTCAGAGAATTGAATGCCTCGAATGCGAATGCGCAAATAATAATTCACGCAATAAAGTATCGAGATGAAACGCCGCGATGAAACTTGTTACACGCGTAAGAAAAAGTTAAAAAAAAAAAAGATCGCCAAAAACTGCTCGCTGGAGAGAGATAAAGTCAAAGTAAGAGCAAGCAGAGTCGAAAAATGCCAACAATGACATTTGCAGATTGACGGAGACGGCGCGGCTACTGAAAAACGTTAAAAGCGTATTCACCAGGCGTTCGAACGCCGCAGCCAGGGTTAATGTCGAGGTGGAGCTGTCACGTAAGTCCTCTATCAGAAAAAAAACAAAACGAACGGATATCCTTGACCGAAACCCCCTTGAAAGGCATTTATCTCTATCAATTTTTTTTTGGCACAAGATTGCCGACATGTTGTCTGCTGATGTAATGTATGCACTTGAGATATATGGCTTGTTCATTTTTTTTGTAACTGTCAGGTATACCGTTGTGATATAGAGTAAAATCATTTTGACTTCCTTTGTATAATAAATAATTACGTTTATTATATATGAGTAATTGATTTATTGTTCAACTGACAATTTTCAATTGTAATAATTATTAAAACTCTTTTATTAAATAAATTTATAAATATATTTATATACGTTAAATATTAATTTTAATCGCGAAAAGATTGGAATGGTATTGTATAACAGTACAATTCACAATAATGGTATCTGCCCAGGTACAATCTTTTATTTAAATACTCATTCATAAGTATTTTAAAGTTTAAGTAGAATTTTTATTTCGTTCTTTTTTTAGACTTTATTCGACTTATTTGTTACTGCTTCAATTTTCAGATAACTTAATCAAATTAACATTACATTTATTATATTCGCTATAAGAATAGGCATTAGGTAGTAGCTCTCCTAATTGCTTGTAAGGTAGTTTTTTTCTTTAGACACCAAATAAAAATAAAGACTCATGTGCAAATTACATCGCGTAGTTTTTTTTTGTGAAAATCATAAATATCTTGATTTCTGTAACGCTACAATCGAAAAAAATAAAGAATTGAAAGAGAAAGTGCTATAAAGATTTTATATGTACCTTTGAATTTCTGAAAATCTCAGTGAAACTTCAAGCTCCAGATTCGAAAGTGTGTTGAGTGGTTTGACTAATTTTTCACTTCTATCACAAATGATCGAGAAAGTGTTTATTTCAATAAGATTTGACGTTTTATTTTTTTTTACTACTTAAAGTACGTGTTTAAATCAAAAGAAAGGAGAAGCTTTTTTTGTTAAATTTTTCAATATTGCTTTTTTGTGAATAATAAAGTACATAGTGAAACAATTTCACAATTCGAAAATGCATTATTTTAATTGCTGCCGCAGTCGAATTGATGATAGAGAACAACGATATACCTAAATTGTATCTATCATCTAAAGTTGAATTATTGAAATTTACTAATTCAACTTTAAAGATATAACAATCTATTTCGAAGGCGTCGGATACTTTCTATACTTAAAATATTTATATGGAATTATTTAATTAATAAATATACTCTAGACTGCGACTCGAACGAAAAATGATGTAAAGGCAAATTGTGAAAATTTTCTTCGTACTTGGACAAAATTGAAATTTTCTAGCACCTTTTGCTAAAGCACACAAAACACAAGCTTACAATTGCTTTTTTTTTAATTAATGCCTTTTATATTAATATACATATTAATTGTAACTAATAAATTTAGTCAAAATAGAGGTTAAAAATTTAGTGGTAAAAAGTGGTAAAGAATATTTATATAGAACCTTGATAATACACTCATATAAGTATAACTTTAGATGCTAACAAAGTTGATAGTTGAAGTGTCAACGGGAAACATTATAAAATTATTATTAATAATACAAATGTCAATACTCATTCGTATGTATAGTCGAAAGCCCTTGATTGTATACTGTTTCTTCGTTGAGAGTAAAATTTAGTAAATCAATTGAATGAAAAAAAAAAATAGGTGCCCCTGTAAATAAAACTGACATATAGAAAGGCATGTTTGAAATAATGCATGTATTTTATGAGTTAACGCGGAGTTCTAAGCCCCCCACGGATTATGCTGGACGCATTATCATCGTTATTTCAAGTAAAACTTCTCTTGCATACATTTGAAAAAGTAAGTCGAGGATTAAGGCAGACTGGCTATTATAATATATAATAAATCTCAGAATGTTTGTTATTTTGTTTAAGATCGCGAGGACAGACTCTAGTAAATACAAAAAGTTCATAGTAATTTTTGTAACTAATATATGTATACTATTCTCCGTCTGGATTGTATATTGAATTCTGTCTGCCAGTCTAATCTAAGTAGATATATAGCTGTCAGCCATGAGTAAAAAGCAAGAAAAGCAAGCGTCGGGGAGCGCGAGCATCCAGCATATTCCTTATCAGGGGGGTTGAGAAAAGCTCGAGGCAGAAAGATAAAATACCCGCAGCAGACCCGCGAGATCCCCAAAGATTAATCTTCTGACATGTGTTTGGGCCGGTCGGCTCTTCCTCCACGCGTGCAGACGGCTTCGCATTTTCGCAAGAGGAGGGCGGTACAGTTTCACAGACGGACGTGATCAGGGCGTACAACACGAACCTACCGAAGCCAGGTGGCATGTGAGCGCGGCGGCGTTCGACTGGTGCAGGTCCAAGCTCGACAGCCTAGGCATATCCACCTCCACCATGAGCAGCCACGTCGCCGACTGATCCCGAGAACCGATCGGACAAGATCACCTTGCGGGCCGATGCAGCAGCTCCGCTCGAGGCCCAACCTCCGCCTGTATTTTCAAATCGCCCACGAGAAGCTCTTGATCGTTGTTCGCGCGCTGCACCGTAAAAAAGTTGACGCGCACTCGAGAGATCAAAGGTCAAATTGAAGAAAACGAAATATAGGTTTGCTCTATAAAAAAAAAAGTGGCTGCGGCGCAGTCTTTTTAGTTTCGAGGGCTCCTATTTAAAATGTGTCGCTGCGATGCTTAATTCATCCCCCCAAGGTATATATTGCGATTGAATTATATATCCAAGTCCTTAGCTGATTTGCGGACCCTTTGCGGGGGGAATCCCCGAGAGTCTTGTTTCTCGACGCGGCAAAGCGAAATTATATATATAAAAATTATTTATATATATATGTGTGTATATGTGATTCATTAGATCACCCACACAGAATAAAGAACCCATTGCAAAAGAGAAAATGGTATAGAAGGCGCCAATTCTTTAATTACGACATGAAAAATAAAGCTATACACACTCCTAAAAAACTGTTTTCTAGTTCTATGTCATTTTTTCATGTATACTATTTACAATATTCCATTATGTCTTGAATCATCTATATATATATATAT
>UELV01048249.1:4054-17856 GCA_900490015.1 Megastigmus stigmatizans
CCCCCCCCGATGTGCCACTTTGTCCTTCTTCAAATAATATTTTCGACTTGTCTTCCAGTAAGATGCAAATAACTTTATCGGACTTCATTTGAACAATGTTTATTTTAGGATTAAGAATAGATGCTTTACATTGCTCTGGAACAATATACGTTATCTTTTTGTTCTCGAAATCTCCTGCACACTGTTAAATAATAAATTTACTTTTTTTTGCGTATTTTCAGGACGCAGCAGAATGGAATTGGAAATTAACAATTCAAGTGGAATGACATTTTGATTGAAAATTTTCGGTAACATCCTTTGAATCGGTAAGTAATTTGAATGCAGAAACTGTTTTAAAATTTTCTATTTTAATATTTAGCACAGAACATTTTGGAAATTTAGTTGTCACGTGATATTTTTAAACATGCTCTTCGCGAATGTACGCGTGAACTGGATTCCTCGCCCTAGACGAGACGCGACTTGGATGTCTTGCCTCGTCTCCTCTCGTCTAAACATTCAAGAGCATTTTATCGCGAGTGTTACCTAACAGTCACTCACAAACTTTCATAAAGGATGCTAACTATTCAAAACGTTGAAAGAAGAATATAAACTGACACCATTAAGAGAAATGAAAAATGTATTATTTATTAATCATTCTTAGTGCTACTGTAAATTAATCTTTTCACTCATATCTTGGTTATTTCTGTTCCACAATTGTATTTACAACGAGACAAAATCAATCGCTATTAATAACATTTAACCCATTCAGCTCTTCATTATGTCATTGGCGTGAAGAGATCAAGAGTAAGGTAGTCGACGGAAGATTGAATTCTATAGCTACTTTCGAAAATGGCTGTCGCGAAATAATAAAAGTTTCGGAAGCGCACTCAAAAGAAAGGCGTTTGAAGCAGCCGACGAGTCCGCCTACTTCTCTCTCAGAGATTCGTCTATCGATAAGGGAAGATATTCTTCCTAACCTTTGGCGAAAATGTTTATCTGTACATATCCATATACATTGAAGGACGATGGATCGCTCGTCATTAAAATGCACTGAATTCTCAGTATTTTAATTTTGAATAATTTTCTAGCCACTTTAGTCTTCCTAAAATTCACGTGAGTAATAGCAGCATAAAATTATCTGTCTCGAGCGTCATTAATCAAAGCCTCCGGCGAAATGCTCATGCGAAATACATAAAAAGGGACTGGAAGTGCGCGTGGAAAAAAGATAAAGCATCTAATACAGAATATTCGCTGCCTCATATTTACCGCGGCCAACTTGTTTTTCCCGCGTGTAAAAAGTGTTTCCGAAAATTTATTTGTCCCCGCGTACTTAATCGAGGTGGCGCGCGTGTATGTGTGTACGGGCGCACGGACGAAAAAAAAAGCTAGAAGAAGATTTGCCGGGGCGCTCGATGATAAGTCGCGCGCGCGAGCGTAAAAATTCCCTTCCCCGCGTGCACGAGCTAGTGCGGGAGATGGAAAAATGCGGAAATTACATTTAAATGCGAGTAACAAATGCGTGTCGTGTATTTTGCCATTCTCGCTACATACGATTTTCCGTGCGCGCCTTTCCCTCTAAATCCGCGTGTGTCCTCCTTTTTCGCTCAGACGCGTCGCTATTTTTGCGGAATTTTATACGCCCAATTCTCTTTTCTCTTACTCTTTATTCAGCGGCAGCATTGCTTTGCGGAATCACCTCGCGAGTTTCCTTTTTTGCGCGCGACGAGTGACGCAACATTCTTGCGAGATTATGGTTTCAGGCCGCGGGATGTATATTTTGCAAATCGATCGAAAGAAATGGCCGAAACTGCTGTTGGTTACATAAATTACGCTTGGCCCGGCGGCTCCTGTCTCTTCTTGCGCTCGCGTTCAGGATGTGTCTCGCGATAAAAACTTAACGACGTTTAATCTGCGACGAAAGTTTTTGTCTAGTCGTATTTTAAAATTAATAGTGCTAGCGAGTATATTACTCCTGTATAGAATAGGTTTCACGCTCATAGAAAAACTATTTGTTATTCGCATGTTATTTGCTTCCGCAATTTTTATATTGCATTTATTGAACTGCGCAAAGGATTTTCTACAAAAATATTCCTGTTTTTAGCGGAGTCCAAATGGCGGTGATTTATCATAATTCAATTTTGAACGCAAATAATAATAGGTGCAATAAATCATGGAGCGAATAGATTGGTTATATTTCATAAAATTATTATTAATTCAAAAACTTCAAAAGAAACGTCTAAATAAAAATATTTCGACGGCGTAAAAGCTCGTCTAACCATACCTTGCCATTTCTACTCAGATTTTTTTAAACACTAATTTCAATTTTTCATCAATTCCATCATTTCCCGAATGCAAATCGCAGCTTTTTTTCAAATTTATTCAATCGATGCAGGGCGAGGATTATCCTCCGACCACACGCAGGAAATTATTCCTCGAGGCGCGTGCATCGCTCTGCACACATAGACAGACATATAATTACAGCGGATGAATAGCCGGGGTTGCGAGAGATGCAGGATGATCGCGCGGGAGCATCAGTGGTCAGCGGTCAACTGGGAATTAACGAGGCGAGCGCCATTTAAAGGTGCTACATAGATTTCCTAATTCATTTCCTTCGCTCGCGGACGTACGCGGGCTGCGCCTTGCTAAATGGTCCCCGATCGAATGCCTATGTACACTCGGAATAGAGGTGTCACGGGTTGCTTAATTATAGATAGATGCTTTTTACTGGGGTTGGATTCCGGATGAGGTGACTGAATAGTTTTTAACATAGTAACGCTACTATAAAGTAAGAAATCGCATTAAAGGATTTAGTGTCTTAATAAGTGCGACGCACGAGTGACTTTTGAATTCCTAAAAATATTTACAACAACCAGCAGATCATTTGTTTTCAGTACGAATGTGTCCATCGCCTATACGTATCGAAGAATAGAATTTTTCATTTCAGCTTCTCCAACCACTCGAAATCGCTCGTTTATTTGTCACCTCGGAAAAAAAGTAGGGGGGGGGGGGGGCAAAAACAACACTCCTTTTTGACCCCGGCAAAGGCGTCATTGTCATTCGGCAGAAAACAGTCGGCGGCCGCAAATAAAACCCATCCAAACTAAAAAATAAAAAGAAAGAAAGGGAAGAAAAAAGCGAGATTGGAAGGGAGGGGAATAAAAAAAAGAGCGCGTGCGAGAGAGAGTGAGAGAGAGAGAGAAAGTAAATTCCGCAACAGCAGCAGCGTGACGTTCGGGCTTCGAAAACACGGCTTGTTGACAGCAGCCAGAGCAGCTAGCCACCGTAGCAGCCCCTTTGCCGCGAGCGATTTCATGTGGAATAACCCATGTGTAACTACTCGGCCATCGCCTGTTATATACATATATATACATAGATATACTGTAAAGCTCCCTTACCGCGCGGCGGCTAATGTCATGCCAGCTGAGCAAGCGCCGCGCAGAGGCATTCGATGCCGGCATGGCACTCGCCTCTCTCTCTCTCTCTCTCTCTCTCTCTCTCTCCCTTTCTCTGCATCCGCGCGGAATAATGAAGCGGGTCGGCATAGTAGTGCCGATCTAGCACCGAGAACGAGGAGCACAACCTTCCCTCCTCCTCCTCATCCTCCTACCACCTGTGCTGCTGCTGCTGCTGCTCCACTGGCATTGTTGATGCGCGTATACCGTTCGCTTCGAGTGTGTACGCGAATAAAACGGCCCTCGACCTTCTCTCTATCCCTCTGACCGTTCGTTACTACTCCACGCGTCCGCATCTGTGTGTGTGTGTGTGTGTGTGTGTGTGTGTGTGTGTGTGTGTGTCAGGAGTCGAAGGTGTTACAGGTCCGACATCCAGTTTCGATAAGCTTGAGAGTCTCTCGCGTTCGGAATGAATTTTCCGGATGGTTATTATTATCGACTCCTCGATTCGATTGAAACTTATATTTACTTTTATACTCGAGCTGCAACGACTCTGATTTCTTTCTGCTGTAAACAGGTATTCTATTTTTTTTCTTGCGATTGCGGATATCTATAATTGGTATAGTAAATCCGATAAGGAAATGGAAATAGATTCGCAATGATATCTTTTTGAATTTCAGATAATTTACTGAACATCAATACTCAGGAAAATCAAGTCGATGTATATTTATATTTGTATCTTTATACTTATATCTTATTTATATTTGTTGTTAATATTTTGTTATATAATACGCTAATTATTAAAATCACTATTAAGTGTGTACGATATTGTGATATTCATTTTAGTAAATAATAGCTAGATTTTATTGCGCGGAAATCCGTATGTAGTTTAAATTTAAATGTTCGAAAATACTCTCTATTCATGCGTTATTGTAGGAGTCTAATTAACCTCCCTGCTCTTTGTTTGCACTGGAAAAATTGTTCCCAATAAAGAGCTGAAGTTGTGTTTCTATTCCGTAATGAAGCCGATAAATAAATTGATCGTTCAGAACGGTTTATCGTTTTCTTTAAGGACAAGAGGGAAAAAAAAAAACAAATTTATAAATATCGACCATAATTTTCTAGCAAGACTATTTTTCCCGTGGGCTCGTACACAGAAGTTAAAACCAATTATCGTCGATGTCAATCCGAAATCAATTAAACGAACGTTCGAAGCTTCATTCACAAGCAAGTGCTTATTAAGCATCGATGTATAATATTTTATATATTTTTATCCGAATGCAAAATTGACCACCTGTTCGCGGCGCTAAAATAAAGTATGGCTTCAAATTCACATAAATTACGCCTACTTATCGATGTTAACGATCTGACAAATGTTTAGAATCTACGCAACAATTGAATTCGCGGTGAGACTATTGTAAATAATACAATTCCACTTGTTAATCGAGCAATTAATTCATTACGAACCCGGATGTTCTGCTGCGGTGTATGTGCAGCCTTCTATAACCGTGTTCCCGTGTTAGCTCGGATATATCGCATAACATTAGTAATTGATATTGAAATTTATTTACGGATAAATTATCTCGCAATTGTTCTCGAGAATTCATTGTTTATATGGAGGGGTGATCATTCTACATCGTTTAATAATGAAACACTTATTAGTTTCTGCTTTTAATCGTACGTATTAAAAAAAAAGGATGGGTTAGTGGACGATACAATTTGCATATATCGGTTGCTTATAATGTCACTTGCTTAAATCTACTGACACTTTATTTATAGCTTTGTTCTCTTATACTTTTAATGCTTCTTCTTTTATAAGAAAGTTTTGTTTCTTATTTGGATTGACTGAGTTGGTAAAATTTATATTATGCAAGAATGTAACGTTTAAAAATCATATGTAATACTTATTATTCAATCACACAATTCGTAAGTGATTATTAACATTAATAAGCAGAAGAGTCTATTTTTGTAACGAACACAATGCCAAATTTTCTATCAAATCATAAAAAATGATAAATAAACCCACTTTACTTGGAATATTCTATTACCTCGAAGATCCTGAAATCCGTGAAGTAATTTATTTTTTTTATCTCATACACTTATAGAATCAAAGCGAAGGAGATACATCGAAATTTTCGTGTCACGCGCGATTATAAACGAGGCGAATTTTAAATGTTGAGATTACTCCATCTGCGAGTTCTCCCCTATATGTTTGCTACACCCCCGAACATTTTCACCCTGTGATATGTGGGCCACCGTTTCTTCGAAAGCACAAGCTAACCTACACTGCTGCATTACATGCAAAGTCTTTTTTGTTACACACACACACACAACATGTGTTGTACACGGAAATTTATGCTTTTTTTTTCTTTCAAAAAGATTTACGATCGACGACGGGAGTTTAGATATGATAGTGTAGGTATATGAGTAGATACAGGCGCGGACACGTGGTGTGTAAGACAGATATTTCCAACAGGATTTCAATAAATGTTACTCATCCTTTTCCGACAGTTCGTGCTTTTTGCGAAGGAACTTTTTACTTTACCTGTAACAGTATTAGCCCGTATACCCCATTCGTCGATTTTCAAAAGCTGCATCGTCGGCATTCTCCGCGTTCATAAATCAAATATACAGCGTTTTTGCAAACATTCTAAATCCTGCGCAGGATACGAGCTCTTTTTTGCACCCAGATCATCTCTGATTAAAAATGAAGGAAAATTCCTAACTTAACTCGAGATGATTATTCCTCGCGCTGCACCTGACGCTCGCGCAACATCTGTTACTCCCAACCAATTAGCTGCAAATGCAACATTATATATTCTCCTTTCCGTAACGCACGGAATGCATTAAAAGACTAATGAGAAAGGTACATGATTCCGTGGCGAGTCGACGTGCCGTACGTATAGCTCGTTAAAAAACGTATCCTAGCTGGGAAAGCTCGTCGGCCGTGTAAAACCGCATACAAGATCGCCCACCGCACCATCATATATCGATTTTTCGGCGTTGGGTCTCGGAAATTTTTGGTAGACGTCCAAGTATATACACACTCGAACGCGTGGCAGTGCATGTATAACGCATAGGAAAAACACGATGAAACAGACGAGTACTACTCGTCCACACACATACACTGCATTAATATACGTATATATATATATATATATATATATACATGTGCATTCCAGGAGAGGGTAGCGAGTACAAGACGGTCGTCGCCGTTGGCGCTGGTGGTGCAGTGCGCTGAAGCCTGACGTCGCGTACAAATTGCACGTGGCTCGCTGGCGTTCCACAGACTGCGGCGGCATGAAATAATCATCGGCCGAGTAATATTTAAACCGGCCGCGTCTCTGGTGTAACATCAATCGGAATAATCCCGCTCGAGCGCGCGCACTATACCGGCTCCACTGCTGCTGCTGCTACTGCCGCTGCTGCGCTCTCAACTTTCCTAGCGGTCGTCTCTCTCTCTCTCTCTCTACTTCCTCTCTTTCTCTCGCTCCATACACCCATCTATATATCTCTCTATAGCTCTCGCTCGCTTCGCGTCGTTCTTTTTCCTCCCTCCGCTCCCCTCTCCTCGTCTCTCTCTCTCTCTCTCTCTCTCTCAGCCCTCGACAGACACTCGCTCTCAGCTTTCTCATTCTTGCTTCCTGTCCCGGTGCACGTTCTCTCTGTCTTCTCTGGAAATACATTAAGCGCGCACGTGAAACTTAACACGTGATAGTATTTTTTATTCAGCGCCTCGCCCACGCTGTTCCTCAACAAAAAGTAATTTCTACACGTACACACACCCACAGGCACACACACACACACACACACACACACACACAACGAGCGTTGCGCGCGAACGCCGCGGCCGTATATATATCTTAGGTAAAAACGATATAGAGAATATTCAATTTGCCCGACGTCAATAAATAACTAGGCGGAAAATTGCGCTCTGACGCTCTTTCCTTTCCTTTCCCTCGCCTCTTTTTTTATTTTTTTTTTATTTTCCAGAGGCCTACTCTTTTTTTTCCGGTGATGCGGGTGGGAAAAAGTCAAATGGTATCGGCGTCGGCAGTGGTGCAGCTTTAAACCCTGGCAAAACATTTACGTCGGTTCTTATCGAATTTTCAATATTGATTCAGTTCCTATTCAGCTGCTGCATGACTTTCGCTTTTTTCTTTTGCCGAAAGGGGTGTATGGTTGTTTAGAGTGCTTGGAAATTCTGACCCTTTGAGATTCGGTGATTCGTTGAATAAGTTTTGCAGTTTGTTATTTTACACTGATGTACATAATATAATTATAGAATAATTAAATCATAGAATAATGAAATTCTGGTGCGAATCCCATTGTCGATTGATAATTGTAAGACCGTCCCCATCATCGTTTTTGCAGAACAGCTTTATTATACATCTTTGCAGAATTTCAATTTTACTTTGAAACTTCTATTGTTATTCTATACTTTGAAAAATTAGACTTTTTAAACGATTGTCTTCTACTTCATCGTCTGACAGTTTTATTTAAGATGTCTAAAGCGTAAAATAAAGAAAGCATAATGATTCGGAAAACATGAATGGCTTTAAATCTTGAGAAATTAATTGGGTTAGCAAAAATCTATTCTGATGTATAAGTAACTACGAATACTTACACGTTCGAAAGCTTTTACACGATTCTCTCGCGCATTAATCATGTCATTATAAAAAGAAAAGAAAAATCGCACAATCTACAATGCTATATAAGAGAACTAGAAAGGCTCACCACATTATTTCTTCCCTTACCATCAGTTCCCCACACCGGAACTGTATATATATATGCCCGGCGCGCCCAGCATCACGAGCACAAGGAAGAAGGAGGAAAAATAAATGCCAAGGCGGAATCTCGACAGGCTTAGCAATAAATAAAAACGAAATAACGCACTGGGCCGCGGCCACAGTCCGCTGTCATAAAGCCTGCGAGTTCTCGTGCGGCGGTGGCGCGGTGGCCGCCGTCGCCGTCGGAGCTTTCATTTGCTCTCTGGGTGATCGATTAATTAAAGAGACTACTTCGCGGCTCCGCGCGAGAGGACTTAACCGTCTTCATCGCGGTATATTTACTGTACAGCTGCTGGCGCGGCGGTAGAGGCCGTCTCTTCGCGCAATATGGCATCGGAGCAGAAGCAAAAAAAAAATGAGGAAGACCTCGCGACCTACTGCGCGCTTACGTTCTTTCCGCATTAGCAATAATCTTCTCCCCTGACTTCTCGTTCCGTATTAATACGTACCGCGTAGAAAAAAAACTGTTTAGTATAAATGGAATAACGGAAGCCATCAATTTAATACTCGTCGAGCGGGAGAGAGAAAACGAGTTTTTTAAGGGCTACTTACTAAAAGAAGCATTTCGCCGAGAGAAAGAGAGAGGAAAGAAAAAAGCGGCCGCCCGTAGAGAGAGAGAGAGAGAGAGCTGCTAGTAGCAGCACTAGTGGTCGGAGGGCATCGATCGTCCTTAAAACCAATATCTCATCTGCGCTCTCTCGCGGTCTATTAGATTTTCACCACTCTCTAAAGAGGCTACGCTATATAGCGACACGGTAGAGCTGGTCGAGCCTTTTTTCCTGCTGCTCGATTTTTTGGTCTCGCACAGAACCGGAAGCCCGAGAGACGACGCGACGGCAAAGCGCTTGATGCAGCCTGGGATGTAGATAAATTTGAAAAGGATGGATGGAAGAGGATGGAACTGAGGAAAGAGGGAACCTGCAGAGTGGAAGGCTTTTCCGATGGCGATTGATTTTTATCGCGCAGCGATTATTTATTGCCGCGATTATTGTCGCGCCACAATTGTTCTTTATCCCCATCAATGACTTTGGCGAACGTGAAAATCGAAGCTTTCAATTAATACCATTTTTTATAATAAAACACTTTCCTCTCGATCTATCCGCTCTCGACTGTATTCTCGCGACCGGCGAACAGTGGGTGAAAAGTAAAAAAACTAGCATATTTTCCGTGATTTCGATCATACCCATATTTGCACATAAAACAAGCGAAAAAGGGCGAACTCGGCATTATTCGGTATAAACCAGTTTGTCTGGGGTAGTGAATTTTCGATTTCGTAAACAATGTTGCAACGCGCAACGCAGAAGTCAGGTAGAAATTGTCTCGCTCTTGTTTATCGACCGGGGTTTCAATGAATTTTAACGTTCGAAAGGGTTTTGCCACGAGATGAATGTTTGTCTTCGCGTCCCCAACGGCACGAGCACACGCTAAGGGACTGAAACTGTCATCATTGAGTGGATGGGAGGTTCTCTTGAATTCCCCTCTCTCTTACGCTCGCACTCTCTCTCCCTCTCTCGTTCAATGCAGCGCTTGTTCTTACCCATTAAAAAACAAACTTTACTCTTAATTTACTACGGGCAATATTAGCGCAGCGTTATTATAACGTGATTATGCGACACGCACAGTTGCCGGCTGCTGGTGCTACTACCGCTACTGCAGCTGCTAATTGCAAATATTCTTTTGGAATTACGTAGGGAAATTTTTAGCTTAGACGTACGGTTATAGGGCTTTTCGTAGTTTTAGAAATTTACGCTATCTTTTTATTTTTCCAGATAATGATCGCTATCGATTTGCTAAAAATTCATCGAGTCGAAAACTATTCGATAAACGTTATGCATGGATCTTTGTTTGAATTAGATACTACATGTTTATATCTAATGTAATAGTAAAAAAGACTTTAAGTCACTTTTGTGTGCTCGAAATAATTTGAATAATTTAACGTAATAAGCTTTCCTAAAATTCACAACGACACGAAGACGAAAAATGACAACAATAAAATCTCAATCTCCAAGTTGAGCGCGCGAGCAACTAATTTCCGAGCACTGTAGTTTGGATTTGAACTTTCGCGGTCCCTGGGAACAGCTAAAGTGGCTGGGTAACAGATGACTTATCTCCGTGATTTCAGCAGGTCACCGCGCGCGCAGATGTGCGACGCGGGGCTGAATGGAAAGCTTGATGAAATCCACGTTTCGACACTTAAATACCACTAAAACGTCCAGCGGACAGCTTCTGTATTTCACAGTACAGTGAAAATGGTTGACTCGCGCATTTCGGGATATGGAGTCACTTAATTCAATGTACCTTAACAACCGGGCGAAATACGGGATTGATGTTATTGGGCTACAAAAGTAAGGGATACGTGTAATTTCTTGAAGAGGTAAAACGTAAAACGAGATATAATGAAAAGGTAAGAAGAGCTGCTTCCGACCAAGTTTTATTGGTTAGTTTGGGATAAGCGATTGCGGATGGTTTCTACACTTAGATTATATATTTATAATCATTAATTCCCAGAAAGCAACTATTTCTTTTATTCTAGTACTATGAAATATCAATACCAACGATCGAGTTCGTCATGCCACCTTTCATAAAGTAAAGCGTACGCATTATCCGGATGAAACTTTTGCGCAACACGTTTATGCAATCGATAAAGCAGTCCTTTTAAGGAAACAACTTTCTTAGTTCTCGTTACGACGAAATTTCCTTCATAAAAGTAATATGCAGAAGGTATATACTGGTTTATAGCTTATGCAGCATCCAAATGCGATAATCTAAAGAATGAGCAAGTAAATCTGTGAAAAGCACTGCATTCAGCAAAGAAGAATAGATCTAATACAATAAAGATAAAGAGTAGCTGAGAGCTCAAAAGAAATGGAGAGCGAGCGAGAGAGAGAGAGAGAGAGAGAGAGAGAGAGAGAGAGAGAGAGAGAGAGAGAGAGAGAGGTTTAGACTCGTATGCATCGGTTGGCTGCGAAGTTTATGTGGGCATATATGTAGAGGCCGTTGCAGGTGCGCGCACGGAGAGTTAACAGCACTTACCGTAGCGCCCGGCGCATATGAAAGTAGGGCTTCCGGGTGGCGTATGAAAGCGGACGGCGCGGCGGTGGGGTAGAGGTGAGTTTGCATTCTCCACTGTTTTGCCGGGCTTAAAGGCCCCGGTAACACGTACGATAACGGAGGAAAGATGGTTCAAACACGGGCGCAAAAGTGGGAGAGAGGACGGAGACATTACGAGGGTTTGTCGCCGAGAGTATACTCCGAGAGAAGGAGACGGCGTGCGAGTCAATGGTCCAAAGGGCAAAGAAGAACGGGAAGCAGCAGCAGCAGTAGCAGCAACAGAAGAAGAAGAAGAAGTAGGAGGAGGAGGAGGAGGAGGAGAAGGAGAATGAGGAGGAGCGACAGAAGAAGTGGCGCGCAGCAGTAGAAGCGGCGGCGGAGGGTCAGAAGTCAAAGGAACGGGATAAGATGAATCGCGTATACATATACGCACAAAGGATGAGAACAAAGGAAAGTCGAGAGAGAAGTGGGGGAGAAAAAAGCAGCGCGGGAGAGAGAGAAAGAGTAGAAGAGAAAGAAAAAGAGAAAAGCGGATAATTTCGGGTAGCTGCTACTGGTTGCAAGAGGGGTTATGTCTTCCGCGTCGCGAGAGCTCATTCCACATTGAGCATGTTGTTACGCTGCAAACTCTCTTTCCACTTCTCTCTCTCTCTCTCTCTTTCTCTCTTTTAGCTCCTTCCTTCCCTCGCGCGCCGCTTTCTCTTGCTTTGCCGTTGTTAACTCGCGCATTAAGACGTGGATTTACATGAGTAAATACGGCCAGCTTGCGCTCAGGTACAAATTGAGATCGAGGCTGAGTCGAGCACCTCTGGCTCGCTGACTCTCTCTCTCTCTCTCTCTCTCTCTCTCTCTCTCTCTCTCTCTCTCTCTCTCCCACTCTCCAACGCGCATGCAGTTGGCAGGACAAAAAAGGCGAGCGCTCAGACAGCGCGTACTAACAGACCAAACCGACTCTCGTTCGCCTCTCTCTTTGTATACGTATAGAGTTGTTCCTGGGGAAAGTGTGTCATGAAATTCAAATTCCATCCGTCAGGCTCATTTCGTCAACTCGATCGTCACGCGAAAGCGGACGTTTATGTCCTGTCGTTAGTATGGGGAGATGGACATTTTGATGGATTTGGTTTTGCAGCTGATATCGCTATTGGGTAGTAATATGAGCAAATTAACGAACGATTACGATGAAACATTGGCCAAGCCGTTTGATTATGTACATCTACGATAGTTCGAACTACGCTATCGGTAGAACGAACCTGGATGTCGTCACATAATTATGAACGAACATACAATTCAATAATGATCTACGCGAATGAACAAGTCAAGAGTTTGAAATTGGATAGACATTCATATTGGATAGAAAATGCTGTGTACTTTATTATTTAACTATCGTGTAATCGAAATTGTATTTGTTTACTAGTATAAATCACTATTTATGAATATTAGATATCTTTCAAAATTTTAGGGTTATGCAACGAAAATTTTGCTCATTTTGCATTCACTCGAGAATCGTGGAGGTTTACAAATATATATTTACATTTAAGATTACTTTTTCTACTTAACCTTACAAAATTCCAATTTGATTGTAAATACTCAGAAATTTAAATTCAAATTTGTATCTGTAAATGATTACTCAGCTTTCTACTGACATAAAATATTTTGTATGAATTTAAAGAATTTTATTATACGTACATTAAGTACATAAATATAAGAGTACACAAACAAGTTAAAATTTCATTAAAGTTATACATTGTAAAATAAATATTCAATTATGTTAATTGTCAAGTTATCGTTATTTTATTGAATGTTATAATTTGTAACAATTGGAGCAATCAAATATGCATTTATTTTTTAATGTATATGTATATATATATATATAATTATTAAGAATAATTATATCAAATTCGCTGGATATGTAACGGCATGAATTTTTTATCGAATAACGATTTTAGCAATGTACTCAAAAGATTTATTAATTAATGATAATTATAAGAAAATCAATTATTTTGTCCACAATATCATCATATAATACATTCGTGAATAAATATATATCGGAGAAAAGTAGCAAGTAACGTAATGAATTAATTAATATGATTATACAAAAAAAACAAATAATACTGTTATTCAAACAGCGTTATAAACGGCGGATTATAAGCGCGAAGCAAAAACGAAAATAATTGGTGGAAAAAGTTCGCGGAACAACTCATATTGATAAATAATTACCGATACGTTGTTGAATGTTTTGTAAAAAAAAAGAGCAAAAGCAGCAACAAGAGTAAATCGAATTTTTCGCTTCACCCTTTTTCGATGCTCGACAAAAATGAAGATCGAAAATGTTGCGCGTCTCGAAATGAAGGACGCAACAAATGACTTGCAGTTTCGGTATACACTCCTTTTTTCCCCCTTTCCGCGACGCGCGCGTCGAAGCTCAAAAATTCTATCCTTTTAACGATATGAGACATCGTTATTTGCGCGCCAGCAGCTAGCATCTCGGTAATTGTAACAGCTGCCCGTAAATATTTGTTCGAGGACGCGTAACGCTTCTGCGTAGAATGTGCACTTTTATTTTTTTTTTCGTCGTTCTCCGCTCTCCCCG
>UELV01048266.1:4503-40397 GCA_900490015.1 Megastigmus stigmatizans
TGTGTGTGTGTGTGTGTGTGTGTGTTGGTGTGGGTAACTCGTTTCGCGCTTCCAGATCTTCCGCGTTACGAAAGCTATAGTTACTTATATTATACGGCAGCGTATGTGTAGTTTATATACTTGTTTTCGTTCTCTTATGACGTTCCTGTTACGCGTACTCGATCAACCTTGTGACCTTTTTACGGAATATCATTCAAAATCACTTTTCGAATATGAGACTTGATTCGGTTTTGAGGAAGTAAGAGAACAATACGTTATAGGAAGTGCTATTATCGCAATTATTTGTTCTCAAAAATCACACGAGTTTAAAACTATTTCCCTGTCAGCGGGTCAGCAACACGTTGTCTCCACTTTACAGCCACTTAACTTACATCGTTTCTCAGCTGAGTAATAAACACGTTTTCTTTTATTATACATGAAAACGATTCGGGAACCGTTCGTTCCTCTATCGCAGTAAAAAGAGCAGGATCATAAACAAACTCGTGCACCCGTCTTAAAACTAAAGCAATAAGCGGACATTTTTTTTGTTCACCTCGCCCCGGGATTTCACCAAATATTCCGAGAACCGATTCCGTTGTAAAAGTGAGAAGGTAAAAAAAGGGAACAGCTGACAATCCACGAAACGGTTTTTGCTACCGATCATAATAGGCACGAAGCGAATTTCCCAATGCTGGAGCAGCAGCGAGCGACGAAAGTCGAGAATCGTTAAGCGAAAAATTAAAGGCAACGTGATGTCTCCTAAAGCATTACGATCACCCATTACCCGATGCACTTCCGTCGAGACGTAGAAAGAGAGAGAGGGAAGGAGAGAGAGAGAGACTAGAGCCCCGCGCGCGTCGCGGATCCTTATTCGTCTTAATCCTCGCTTGTAATCGTCCTAGCGTAACGTTACGAGCTTGTGCACAGCGCATTGCAAAACCGTAGAAAGTTTTAGCTTACTGCCGTAGTGCCCGTGGAGAGGAACCCCCCGCGGCGATGGGACCATGGCGGCAAAAGAGTCAGAGAGAGATGGAAAAAGAAGCCTGAAGCGAGCGCGCGCGCGGAAGACGCTTCCTAAGCGAATAGATTAATTTTTCTGCGACGGCGAAGAGATTTCACTGAGCCGCGGCGACTGAGAAACAAATACGGGTCGCTAGTTGGAAAAACGTTTCGTGCATTATGTGTCTGCTTCACTTTCACACTTTGCGAAGTACACTTGTATAGGCGATGCAGATGCGTTGCTGACAAGTTTTTTTGGAGGAAATGACTGCACGAGCGTATTATACGTTAGTGAAAACTGCTGAGTGACGATGCGGGTGCTTAGCGAAGAAGGACTGACGATATTTGGATATGTTATGTCGAGTAAGATTTTTAATTTTTACATAGATTTTGTTGGTTATCATAGAAACAGAAACTTCAACACTTAAGAAACGTATTATAGTTCTATGTACAAATTGCATTCTTACAGTACAGAACCATTAAAAAAATTTTACGAAGAAATTCATTATTCTGTAGTGCGAAAGTACTAAAAGTAACTGTATGCAGTAATAATTAGCATCTGAATTTTTAATCCGTCAAGTGAAAATACCATAAAGAGTAAAACCTATTTTGCGCATGAATATGTTAATTTTAAAAACTAATTACTGGGAAAAGTCTGAACGCTGTAATGTTTACACTTTAACAGAACGCTTTTAATCTTTTAATTAAAATTGCAATTTTTAATCTTTTATGATTTATAAACATTTTCATAAAAAACGTGAATTCAAAACTTTAATAATTCCAGAATCACGCTAGGTTTGTACCGTTAGTGAAAATTATTTTAAAGACTTTATTGCACTATACAGTTATTTGCGTGAAAGAATTGATTTATCTCAAAAATAGTAAGGGTGATAATTATTCAAAATTATCAAAAAATTATGCGAAATAAATTTATATTTGAAAAACTTCCTGATATCCACTTTAATTGACAATCTCTATAAAATATTTAAAAATTTATTCCACAAATTCACTAAAAATATATACTGTGCAACATTTTATAAATTCGAAACACTATTTACTCCGTAATCTTCTTTAATGCCCCACAATTTTAACAGTTACTTTGTATACTGCAGCTGTTACAAAACATCTTTCCAAAAAGCAAAAAATATTTTAATTTGGTTTCTCGAATTCCCTCGAGTATAGCCGCACGCGAACGTGAAAAATGACAATTCGAAAGCTTTCACGTCAGTTGGGTTTATTTCTCGGCGGAGAAAAGATGACGCTGCAGGCGAGCGACAAATCCAGCCAGGCCAATTAGCGCGACTATACTTGCACTAGCCGAGAGTTTCACGGAAACGCGTAGTAGCGAGTCTCTCTCCCTCTCGCGAAATTGACTTTCTTTCTTTCATGACAATGACGGGGCGTTACTCTAATTGTATTATTATGGCAGGGTTAAATCAAACGAATGAGGAAGTCGATTGTCTTTTGACTTCAATGCGGTCTTACGCTGAGCGACAAAACCGAGACAACCGAGATCGGGGACATAATTCTCGAAGTAATTATTGTAAATAAGCTTTCTTACTTTGCTCGATGTCTACAATGAAATCATGGAAAAAAAATAAAACTCGATGTCATCGCAGGCAGTGCACACGTCCGTGGAAAAACTTTCTATTAAATTTGTCACGATCAACAGGGAAGTCAAGTATGTTAGAAAAAAAAAATCAACTTTTGCGTTAACTAAATATAAACAATTAATACACACACCCAATTGCTTAATAATTAAAAATTATACAACTTCCATTTTATGAAATAATTATCCTGTAGTTAAATTAAATTACCAGTAAATAGTGTATCTCTCAGAAAAGTATTAAAAAAACAAAGCAAACAATGCGCAAGGTCTTCTTTGATAGCATAACTTATTTCGTAAATGCTATATAAACATATCGACCTTAAAGATATTTTTCTAAGGACAATATTTATCTCACCCCTGCAATCTCTGTATAGCTTACAAAGATAAAGAACGCTGGCGAATGCGGATAATAGCGAGCTACTTTCTAAGTAAAGGGCGAATATTTGTTTCCATACGCAATACCACCAGCTTGGAATAGCAATGTCACAATAATAATGTCGATTGCTTGATCTAATTTATTTCCATTTCGCTGCAGAGATATTTAGTGCCATAAAAGAGTTGTCGTGATATCAAAATAAAACCATTATATTTATCTATTCTGCAAAGGATTTCCTGTATTGAGTAAAATCTTTTAAATTTTATTACGAACAGAATGAATGAAAGTATGATGTAGTCCCAGCATGAGCGTCATTAATTCTTGAAAAATGATTAACTTATTAAAAAAGATAATATAATAATAATTGAACAAGTTATAGGTATAAGTTTTGTTTTCTAAATTATGATTTAACCTAGTGCATAACAAATACTACCTTAGTAATGAAATACATATAATAGTCTTAATATAAAACCTACATTATAATGTTTAAAAAAAACAGATACTTACCATTTATTATCAGTGCAAAATCTATTGTAAATAAATTTTTCAGCATTTTTCTTGTTTTAGAATGTAATATTGCTTGCATATTTTGACTTTCTTACAACTTTTTACCTGAATTAACCGTTCCAAAATCTTTAAAAAATATCTAGCTAGATTTTTAAAATTCATTTTGCTTTATCGTTCTGTCTTTTAGGTAATTAACTGTTAAAATATAAAACAAGTACAAAATAAAAGTTTGAAACATAAGAAACTAACCTTTTGACACATGTTCGGGAAGCTTCATCGTCATCTGTCGGTCCACCCGCACCAGAATCCTGGAACAAAACAAAATTCATTTTTATTCAACCAATTCAGATCAAACGATATTTTGTTATTAACGCATAAAAAGTTTACACTAGTGGAGAGTAAAAAAGAGAGAATAATACATCATTTATCTACAAGATCGCGTGCTCAACTCTAATTTCCTGGTAGGCGATACAACAACCACTCGCTCAAGTCACTCGCACGTACACACACACATTCACACAGACGCAATATAATTGAAATGCTTCGATCGCCGCAAGGAATAGCGGAAATAAGGACGAATAAGCACCTGCATCACCTGATGAACGAGTGTTGGTGAAAAAAAGGCGAGGGAAAAAAATTCGCATCGAACGCTCATCAATCACGCAAGATCGATTTCGCACTTATGTATCTTCATATTTCAACCTGGTGGAATTAACATTTCAAGCTCATCTTCGACGGGGCTTTACAATTGATGAATAAACATATAGCAAATCGATTGGTGTAACAATGCTGTTTTTTCCATGGCAAATGTGGCACAGAAATCGAATTCGTAATAAATCATCTTTAATAGTGCATACCCTTAAATAGCGATGTGCAGAATAAAACTCATAGAAAATTCAATGGAGATGCTAAATTAAGCTACTATTAGTTATGAATCATCATTAGATTATTATCCTGTTTAAATTTTCAATTTAAGAAATAATAAACTTTTACTTTGGTAGAAAGCTTGACGATTTGTTCAGTAGCCCTTGATAATTTTTTTATAAACTCTCATTTACCAAGTTTCCACTTTGAAACATGTTTATTCCTCGACGGCTTTGAAGGAAATAATAGACTACTAAAATAACACAGCAGGTGAAGTAACCAAAATAGATTATTTAAATTTGTATTAGAACAAAAAAGCTGTCATATGAATATTGTATTTAATTCATTGAATCTTAGAATGTAAATTAAACCTATAGATTATGAATATTTCTTCGTTTTATAAATATCTAAGAATGTGTTTATAATTTCTGCATGCAGAGTCTAGCTATATGGATATGTACCTGACTAGATACTAATCAGCCTTTGACAAGCTATTTTTTTATACTACGTATTCCTAAACGAGACTTGGTATCGATCGTTACTTTGACTCCACAATTTTCTAGTAAAGTAAATTAGTATAAACATAAATCTATCAACTTTGTATTAAAAACAGGCAAAACTGTTGTTGATACGACGATACCAACCCCTCAATTATAAATTTTTTTCTTCTGCATTACAAACAGAAAATGATACAAATATTCCGTGCAGTTGGCATCGGACACCATAAAGCAACAAACTCATTAAGAATCTTATAGCGCTAAGATATTCGCAGAGCACACGACAAAACCTTGTATTATCAAAACTAGCAATTAACTTTCATTTTGCACTTCATAATCTAATAACACATCGCGAGCGCAATTCATCCCGCCAGATAGAAGCGATGAGAAAACAGTGAGAACAGTAACGCCTTGCAATTAATCCATTTGAATTTAATAACAGTCAAAGAACGTCCAGCCTTAATTGAATTCTTATTCTTTTAAGACTTTCAATTTCTCCGATGATAATGGCATTGTAGCGGCGCCAAACGTGCTTTCATTGTAATATTGCAATGTTTCACTGAATCTATGCAAGCTGCTATGCGTATTCAAATTAAACTAAAAAAAAACAATTAAATTCCATTTATATTATTGGCAGATTAATGTCAAAATCTTTTTCATTTACTTTCATAGAACTATTTTAAAATAATTATTATTTTTTTTTTAAATTTGGTAGACGGATATCAAATATATATTGTTGTAATATGTTAAATGTTTTAAATTTTTTGCCTATAATGTCGTGTATTTCCGCGCACATTACACATTAAAACCCATAACCTAACACTGACATTGTACGAAAGTTGAGCAAAAATCATGTCCTGACGCACTCAGAAAATTATCAATCATCTTTCGAGAAACAATTAAATATCAATCCCAAGCACTAAACTTGTCTTTTTACGATACCACCAGCGATTTGGAGTAGTGCTACACATAAGAAAGTGGAAGCATAAAGTGGGCGCCATAAATTTTCCGCTGTCTCGTATTTAGCCCGTATAATACGGGATTCGCATAGTCATGCCACCCGACGTGAAACGAGGCTTCAAAATCAATAGCACAGAAGAGCCATCGCACTCTCCCTCCAACAAAGTCTCTCTTCTTTCTTCCTCTCTCTCTCTCTCTCTCTCTCTCTCTCTCTCTCTCTCTTTCTTTCTTCTCGCTACCCCTCATCGTACGAGAGCCACCCTGCAGCAGAAAAAACACAACGCTGCTGCACTTAACCCACCGGTTTTGCTGTACGTGTATGTATAAGTGCACTTCGTAATACGCGAAACATTTAGCGCGGTGGGGTGCAAGAGAGAGAGAGAGAGAGACCGAGTGCAACCCTCCGGATTTAGTTCCGTCTCTCTTTGCTCATCCCGTTCTATTTCACTCCATCCTGGGGGATCGTTAGGCATCCCCCTTTTATGCTCTCGGTGCGATTGTCTACCACGGGCCTGATAAGAATACTAAAGCGGATAAGGGATTCCGTATGCGTGAGTGTACGGTAAATCTAAAACATGAGTCACAGGCGCATCAGACGGACGAAGGACATATAAGAGACGATGCAGATATATTGGGAAAGAAAATGGAAGTGTTGGATGTGTACGATACAGTCAGTTTTTGGTTGTTACTGCTGACGTGTTCGAGTGGTGTAGTCGAATAGTTGGGGGGTTGGTAATACACACTTAACTTTGGGGATTAGTCGAGGAAAATAGGAAGGCACTTTTGGGAGAGTTCGACCTTTTAATCCTATTATCGAGAAATATGATGTTGTTCATCTATTATAAGCACTAGGAGTGAAGTGAACATAAATCGTGTTTTTGTACTCGTATTATATTATGATATGTAATTGCTCGATTCTAGATAAGCAAAGCAATATATTGGATATTCATGTGTTTTTGTTGGCAGAAAATCATAAATAATGGAGATTACACAATGATATTGATTAAGATCACTAAATTCATAGCGATGAAATTAAATTTGATAAAATATATTATTATAAACAATTACTACAATTATAAATTATATTAAGAAATTTCAAAACTGTTTTGCATCTATGTTAATTAAGGGAAAAATAAAAATATTATATGCATTATTTAATTTAGTGACAGCTCATACATTTACCATATCGCTTTCACTTGTGCAATACGAAGACAGAGAACAAAATTTAATCAAAGCTATAGGGCACATCCATGTCCAATTTATCGCCGTTAATCTCTAGTTAATACATCTTTCTTCATTACTTTTCTATCTCCTCTTTTTAATCCAAGCTTATCTAGGCAAGCCCAGTATATAACCCCTTTGTCGATAGTATGGTTTTTTATCCCTTAGTAAATAGGCTGTACCAGGCGAGTCTTCCTTTCCCAGCCATGCAACGATCGATACTTAAAACGAGAGACTAAAGAGAGATATATAGGGATAGGGCGAGTCTAACGCACAAAGGGAAAAGCACAGAAACAATAAGATAAAGCTCATCAAAGCTAGGAATAATAGATACCGCATTCTCTGGTTAAGAAATTTTCGCTAGGAGAAAAAAAGCTTTTTATTTAATAGTTTAATTAAGACGAATTAACTCAACGAGTCAGAAGTAGTTGCCGCAAGAAAAAAATCTATAATGTACAGAATTTTGACATGTGATTAATAAACCTTACAACCAAATATTTTAACCTACCCTATAAGCTCGATTGTATCATTGTAATGTGCATTGTAACCACAGTACATTAACGTTTGAAACTAATAATGCAGGTCACAATGGCGATCGTTAACATTATATATTGGCCTAGGTAATAATGGAAGCGAGATCACTTCCTGTTCGCTCTCCCACTCTGACCATGCGGACCGACAATAACACGTAAGAATACACGATGCTTTCAGGATACCCGATCAAGTTACTTTGGTTTAATTAGGATACCCAATTTCAAAGCCTAATGCATGCATATCGTAGTATGGCATGCCGATCACGTACATGTTTTATAACCTCAGATTGGAATCGCTTGCATCAACTGGTCTGATAATTCTCGGATCGATGTCTACAGTGACATTCCATGCTACAGATAGATACAGTAAGATTGGTCAGTCTGGATCTCGCCTCAAATTATTGTAACGTAACTATTACAAACAATTTTTCGTATATTAAGTTGTAGAAGCTTAGACCTATTGAGTTGAAGAAAATATCAATTTTTTGAACACCACTTCAAGCCCACAATCCTACCGCAGCACGTGAACACAATATAAGCTGACAGTGAAAAAAAATCAAACACGGAAGGATAAAAAAATATTTTTATGGCCAACCAGAGCATCAAGCTAGAATGGAGCTAGTACAGAAGGGAGAGTCTTGCAAAAGATACGGTACACTCAGAAAAGCGAAAGGGAAATCGCGAACGCGGCACACGTTATACACGTGCAAAGAGAGCTGCTCCCCCATTGTGAGAGGAGGAGCAACTGTATAGATGCAGGGAAACAAGAGACTCTGAAGCTCTTCGGGCTCTTTTGGGGCATACCGTGTATATACGTATATAAGTGTATTCAGAGAGAGAGAGGGAGAGAGACACAGAGAAAGCGAGGAAGGATTACCATGTCGAGAATACCTAATTGCCGGGGCAGAGACTCAGACGGGTGAGCGAGTTGTCGTTAAACGAACGAGACGATAACACAATTAGTTAGGCCAGAGACGATGAAGACAGGAGCAGCCGCAGTGTGTGTATAGTGTGTAACTAGAAAAAGCTAAAACGTGCTTGCAATGCGCGCCAATTTTCGGTTATCTTACTTTTTTCTACTTGCTGCATCTTATATCGTTAAGTAGTTCATGTGGGAGAGGATGTTGATTTGTTTTTCTTTTGGCGCAGAGCTTTTGTGTACTGAGTTTTTTTTTATTTTTGCCTCTATTTTGGGATATGCTAAGCGAACTTTAGAGTTTTTAATCAAGTTGCAGTTGCGGAGGTGTTTTGGTCTTTCGTTTTACTTAGTGAGTTCTTTTTTATTTCTGAGAATAGTCATATGCTAACGAAGTAGAGGTTTTATTTATCGTATATCAGATTGAATGGACTATGTGGCAAAAAATGTACCACTGATACAACCGTAATTTATTGAATATAAACATATAGATGTACAGCTAGGCTCAAATTCGATTTGTTTCCTATAGTTGCATCATATTAGCAAATTAAAAAAATCTATTTCTCATTATACATTGTAATTCTTATTATGCAATTTTCATTGTTCAATACAAACAGTGCTTCTAAATTAACTTTTATGTATATTTGGAATTAAGTATTTAAACTAAATAACTATTTAAAAGTTTTCTCTTGCTCGCGAAACGAACATACGGAAATTAAATACTGCAGCGCGCACGGCTAACGAGCGAAACTGAATATACTATTAAATACCTGAAATATTTTCGTTAACAAGTGTAGTGAAATGTCGATTTTCCATTCCTGCATAATGTGGATGCGCACCTCTATATATGCATTTGACGTAATATAGACGATATTAAAGCGCGCAAGAATACGAGATTTCGACATTCCTCGGCATTCGCGTAATCCGTCTAACAAGCTTCCTTGTCTCAGTGTAACTATTGCCGGAGAATCAAATTAGTCAATATGTATTTGTTATGGCTGAACAAACGCAATCGCCGCAGTTTACGACGATATATTTATTGCGCTCCTATATTCGACTTCTGCCTGTGACAACTTGTCATTTGCATGGAAATTATCAATTTAAAAGTGCAGCTATACTATTGTCTGTAAACGTAAGACCGCTGAAGAATGATAATGCTATATAACATTTATTGATTCGTGTGGAGGAGAAAGAAATAATTTGATAGTTGCACTACTTTTTATGTCGATAAGTGAGATCGACGTCAGGCAATAAAAATGTTTTAAATGAGCGTGAAAATAAAAAAAAAATTAAGTTTTCGATATGATAAGATATTTCTTTGACGTAAGTTTTTAATTAGACGCCTATTTTTTCGGGTATAAAATGTTTATTTAACATCATTTGCACGAACTCTACTATAATTATCCGACTGAGGAATTTCATCGTACATATTTACAAGTGGCTTTTCTATTAAATGTACTTGTAAAAAATAATACAAAGAGTCAGCATAATAATAAAATCTGTATTACCCTAATACGTAAAGAATAAAAGTCGAATTCCCCTAGACTATAATTAAGTTTTATTAAAAAAAAAATTGACTATATTCGCTAGAAAAAATAATGTTACTGCATTTCTAGTTCTGTTTTTTTATTCTATACAACATGTACGCGAAATAAAATTAAAACCACTGGAGAAAAAAAATCCTGCAATTATTTTTGAAAAAAAAAAGGCGAGTTGCGTGGTACGCAGCGCTTTTATGATTGCTCACTAGCATAGGGCACTAACAATTTACCCAGTACATAAAATTTTATTTAGCTCACTGGTTAAAACAAAGGCCTAAATGCGGGTAGAAACGAAAAGAAATATGGAAAATGAAAAAGAAAAACAAAGTAGCGCTCTTTTTTAGCTGATGCTGAATGTTGAGCAATATTTCATGCATCTCTATAAAATACAACATTTGAAATATTCATTGGCATAATAATGACAAGAATGAAGCGGACCACATGAGCCATCGGTATATTCATAAACCGATGAATATCACAAGCCAAGAGAAAAGCATTGGAATAATGAAATCGTTAAACATGAATTATTAGCCGTATTTCATAAAATTCCCGCGGATAGGACAGGCGCGCGCACCTTCACCAGCACCATTTTCCAATATGGAAAATTCCCAAGAGTGCAGCCTGAATATTTCTCTCTCTCTCGTCCACAGGCTGCAGGAAACTCGGCTCGCGACAATTTATAAAAACAAACCGGGCTAAGCCCCTATAAATCTAAAAAGCCCAGGCAGCAGCAGCAGCAGCAGCAGCTCCGCGATCACGCGAGCAACCGCGCAAACGACGCGCTTTTTCACGCGTACACACTCACGCACCGTTCATTAAAGTACTAGAGAGAAAGGGAGAGCAACGATCTAAACGAAGAAGAAAAAAGCTACGCGAGGCGTTGGTGTGAAAAACGCCAGAATTCAAGAATCTCGTTTTTCGAGCCCTGCCGCCACCACCGCCGCCGCCGCCGCTGCTGGCAGTTAATCGGGTTCTGTGGTGCTGTACAACAGCAACAGCAGCGATGCAGGGGTTATTTGCCGGGGCGGTTTATTGAGCCTCCAGAAAACGTATTGCGCCGGCTTAGCGCATAAAATAGCTACGGGCTATTAGCGTCGCGGCAGTGCAATTTTCCAGTCTCTCTCTCTCTCTCTCTCTCTCTCTCTCTCTCTCTCTCTCTTTCTCTGCAGAGCGCCAGAAGAGCCCCGAGTGCACCTATACACCGCGTGTAGCAGCAGCAGCAGGCCCAGCTCTCAAAATAGAACCTTTCACGCGCGCGCGAGCGCTGAAAAGAAGATCGCTCTCTGAAGAGCTCGCGAGAAGCCCTGCGTGTGAGAGCGCCGTATACACACATCACGACGAGGGAAGCTGCTGCTGCTGCTGCTGCCGCTGCATTTCTTCGCGGAAAAGGGCGTGCGCGGAGAAGAAAGCCGTGGGACACGATGCGATTTCTTGCTATTTCGTTCGTCTCCTTTTTTTCCTTGGCTGTGTATCTTGCGAGTTAAAATTAAGCTGAGCGGCAGCTGTTGTTTTTGAGCGGGTGGTGAAATTGAAAAGATTCCAGTGCGATGTTGTGGGTGCGAAATATTAGATACACCTAATGGTATACGGAATAATTGAAATACCATTTAGTTGGGTGTATATACATATTCATATATTCAAATGTAATTCAAACATTCTACGTTTATAGATTTTTCGCGCTCGAGCTATTATATTTGCCTTTGAAATTTCAAGTATACATATATGATTACATAACATTCATTTTAAAAATAATATTCCTTCCTGATAACCGTGAAAGTGAATAGAGTTACATAAACATCTAATAAGCAATGAAACAAAATGTTCATGAAATTCTTACATGTGCACAAGTCTTATAAGATTTATAATTTTACACGTACATTATTTATAGACGAAAATACGGAAAATTCGCTACATCTAAAATGCAAAGTAAAAGTCTATAAATTTACACTCGTATCTCGAAACATCATTATTTTATGTCTTACAAAACAAAGTTGACAAGTGCGCACACTTTATAAATTTAACCATATACGTCGGTAAATAACTTTTAAAAACAAATTAGTTTAGTATAGACGTTTGAATTTTTTTCTCCTCGACAAGCAAGTTTTCGCTTGTGAATGCAACATTAAAATTTTAGTGCTTGCACACAGAGCATGAGTTTGCTACGTAAATGTACATTGCCTCGCGTAACAGTTCATGAATAATTCTGATGAAAGTATCTTGGGGCAAACATTTGCTCTTCTTTGGCACACGTAACTACGAATAAATAAATAATTTATAAAAATCAAGAATTTTCAAATTATTGTAGGCTATTATTTTATACGAAATCGAAGTTTTGTATACCGTTTAAAGATTGAAATTGAGAATCTTGAATACGTATATAAACACTTTTCTGTAGGTATGACCCATGACGAGAATAAAACTTCGGTTTGCTTTGCGAATAACTGTTACAACAATAGCACAAAATTAAATATACAGATAAAACGATAATAATTATAAAAGATTAATTATATAAAATACAAAATGCTGCAAAAGATATCAGCCTGAGTAAGCTTCACTATAAACAGGTCGCCAGATCAAGAGAGCAAAAAAATCTCTGTTACATAAAATGAGAACGAGAATTCCCCAACACACACACTCACACAAAGCCGGCCACTAAACATCACCCTGAGTTTGTCAAGGTCAAAACATATAACGCAACGCAAGTATAGCAGCAACAGTAACAGCAACAGCAGCAAGCAGCGTGCACCAACTGCGTCCGGCTCTTGCGTTCAAGTTTACCAGGGCAAAGAAGGCAAACTCTCTTGGAACAGCTCTCGTGACGGCATACTCGATCTGCCATGTATGAAAGCTATCGGCTCATAGGTAGTGCCTTATCTGGCAAGGTTGGCCTCTCCAAGTATTCCCCGTCCGGCCAGTCGAGAAACTGCAGCCACACAAAACTCGAACCCGCCGAGACTAGAGAGAAAAGAGCTGCTGCTGCTGCTGCTGCTGCTGCTGCTGCTACTTCTCAAGAGAAGAAGAGCTGCGCGCATGAAACCGGGGAAAAATCGCGAACCGCTTTTTCGTGTGCCCCAACTCGCTCTTCTCGCCCGTAAACAACTTTTACTTTTTTCTCCCCCTCCCCCCCGCCACCCAGCTGCCATTTAATTGTCTCGCAAAAACTTTCATTCCCCTGCATTCCCTTATATACATAGTCTCTCTCTCTCTTTCTCTCTCTCTCTCTCTCTCTCTCTCTCTCTCTCTCTCTCTCTCTCTCTCTCTCTTTCCTCGTCTCTAGGTTTTTCGTGCGACTTGTGGTTAACCGTGAAATCGCGCGGGAGAGGGGAAAAAAGATTCCTCCGCGCTCGCGCTGATGGTGTTTCGAGTGCACAATAGTTGGAAAATTATCGAGCGACCGCGACACCGCATTTTTTTTTCAACGTGTCTTTCGTATTCACTTGCTCCAATCGAGCTCGACACTTTCCTACTGTTGGTCAGTTTTTTTTTTGTTTTTTTCTTTTTGTTTATGGATCGAGACAATAGGCGTTGAAAAGGCAACGTTAATTAACCTTTTCAGAGACTAGAACGCAGCAGCTATATACTCTTACTTTCCATTCCAAAACGGTTTTCTCAACAACGTATAAAATTGACACGGTTACGAGAGAGGCGCGCGAGAGCGAGGAAAAAAAGGACGAAGAAAGACGAAGAAGTTCGTTGCTCGAGGTATACGCGAGCAAATATTTGCCGCTCTTTCTCCTGAACACACAATACAAAGGAGCTGCGACTGCTGCGATGATGCGCGCCCCGTATTATAAACGTAACGAAGCCGAGTCTATTTCGTGCGATGCTCGTTTCTCGCGGGCGAGAGTTGCATCACGAGGAGCTTCTTATATATATTATGCATCAGCCAGGCCGCGCGCGTGTATTATCCACCAGGTGGCGACGATTCTCACTTATCTTATAAGCTTCTGCTCACGATAAAGTACTGGCGCTTAAAGGAGTACTCGAGAAAGAGAGAGAGGAAGACACTGTGTGAGTATTAGAGAGCCGGTTAGAAAGGCGCGCGTGCGCGGATGCAGGAGCGGCCGAATAACAAGAAGAAGAGCTGCGCGGCATATTTTAAATGAGCCACGAGGAGAACATTATATAATTATGCTAATAGGACCTTTTTTCATACTCGTGCGCTCTGCTCACGCGTGTATGTTATACTCTGAATTTTCAGATAAGAAAATGAATGGTTGCAGGCTGCGCATATACGAACACTGTCACTTATCTCATTAGGGCGCACGGGTATACGGGGTTATAACAATGTGCAAGCACAGTGTATAATGTGTGTATATATATATGTTGGCTGCTACACTCTGTTCAATATTATTTTCAGTTTGCACGCGCCGGTGTCGTTTAGGAGGTTTGCCGAATACTCGCTACATTCGCATGGGGTATTTGCGACTTTTATTAAAGCAGCTATACGATGTTTGCATTGTTGCGCTCTTATACGCTTATGTTACAGGTGCAGTGGTTTTGAATTTTAGCTATAACGAATTTACCATTTAAATGCGTTATTAATTTATTATTGTCTGTAGTTTAAGTAAAGTCTGTTTTGTGTAAACCACAGAAATATTTTAGCAAATGTAGGTTATCATATTCCATTCGTCTAGCCACTCAATAAGCGGGACACCTATACTCAAAAATCTCATGGCATAACAGAACCAGAGGAACAAAAAAAAATCGCATACGAAAGAAGCAGCTCGTATATACGATGAGGAATCTGCATATAAACTGCAATCGATACTTGACGATCTTTTTCTCTCCTATAGACACTCTCGCAAATATTGGCGATAGAGCGGCGGCTGGAGAGACTCGAGAAACGCGCCGCGTCACCCCGTCATCGTGCACGCGTCCATATCATATTTCCCTGGAAATAACACGTAACGAATTCATAAAATGTTAATCGCGCGCACACATCGGCGGCTCCTCGCGCCGTGTTCGACACGACACCTTTATTCCTGTCTTCTTCTCCACCTTCTCCCCTCGCCTTCTCCCTCCCTCCCCAGTCCTTGCGCTCCGACCTGCAAATATTTTCTCGCCCCCTCGAATATAGATACACCTATATTGTACACATACGCGTAATATGTAAATATTAACACGTGTGTGTCTCGGTTGCGAGCGCTTCGGGAGAAGAGAAATGTGTACATATATATATAGAAGACAATGGTGGGATCGAAATGCTACCGTGTATGTGTCGTTCGATTCTTTATTCCGAGGCGGCTACGTTTCCCACATGAGGCTCGTAATGCACATTTCGAGGCTCGTCCCGCGATACATCGCTAGCGTCACGCTTCTCTCTCTCTCTCTCTCTCTCTCTCTCTCTCTGCTGCTATTGCGCAATGTCTTCTCGCTTTCGCGGTTCCATGTATATAGGCTTGAGCTCTGCCAGAAACGATGGGCAAAGTTTTGTGTATGTACTCATGAGAAATTGGCTGCTACACTCGAGAATCGGCTGTGTGCTTCGGCATCGCTTTTTTCCCTTTCTCTGGCGCTTGGAGCTTGAAAGATTAAACTTCGTTGTCGTGCAAGGGAGTGTTTTGTCTTTTGAGAATTTTTAATCGATGATATTCATATTCGAAATGTATGGATGTAGGTAGATTTTAGGATAGGTGGATATAGGGAAGCGTTTTTTTTTCCGGTTTCCCGCGTGAGTTGAACGACTATAGCGATTACATTGAGTCTGATGCAAGTGAACGTTGTAATTTCAACGAAAGTGCGAGTTCGTTACGAAATTGCGCCGGCTTGTATATATACCGATTTTATTGTATCGCGCACCTAAATAGTTATGAATATAATGCAACTGGTGAACACTGTGCAACAATATAATTGCACTTTTCATGAGTTTGGCGACAGAATAATTACAATATTGATCAAGACTCATTCATGAAATATCCTGTGTTCTATTTAAATAGAAAGTACAACCGTGCCTTTATTATCAATAATGTTATTTCGCAAAGCCATTGTAAAATCAAGGAATTTCAATAAAACTCCTAAATCCATTCTAATAAGCCCCTTTGTATATTATCATGGTGATACATACTAGAACAACCAGCTTTAAGGCGTTAAGCGTGCAAAAAAAGGATTGGACCAAAACGAAGCCATACAACATTCAAGCCAACAGATTACGAAATCCAAAGAAAACAGTAGGAGCAGCACAACAGCGCACGAAGAGAAGAGGAAGAAAAAAAAGCAAGCGCAAAAAAATGGAGGGAGTGTGCAGCAAAAGCCTCGCTCATCTTACTCTCGTCCGAAGAGAGAGAGAGAGAGAGAGAGAGAGAGAGAGAGAGAGAGAGAGAGAGAGAACTCCGCACGAGAGTGACGTATCGCGTGTCGACTCGGCCTCTACCGAAAGTTCGAGGAGCCGCTGCAGCACGCGCTCCACATATAGCTCCCCATAGTCTATTTTCTCGAGTACAGGCACTTGTGTGTGCAGTGCGCCGCCGCTGCTGCTGCTGCTGCAGCTCTCGAGTATATATCCTCGATGTGTATAAGGTACTGCAGCGCGCGTGAGCTTAGCGTGACCGGACCCTATAATACACCGCAGACTCGATATTATACAGCGACAGCGGCGGCAACAGCAGCAGGAGCACCGCACGCACACCACCACCACTCGATATCCCGCGAAAATTTATCGTATCGCTTGCAGCAGCGGAGCCGGCAGGCATATTTTCCATCTCAAACTCTACAACGCTACAGCAGCACGATTCATTTCTTTTTACAAGCTCTCTGTTTTATTTTTTGAGAGTGTGGATAAACGCGGGATTTCCGAATCGAGAGTATTAATAGGGGCATTAAATTCACGCGGAAAGTATATGAAAATTGAAAAGCGAAATATATAAGCATAAGCTCTGCATTCGATGTGAGCGCGCGCGCGTTAATTAATGTACCCATCGACGCGCGCTTACCCGGGGGACTATAAACAGAATTTTACACATTTTAGCGGCTAAGTGTACGCAGTATACGCGCATGCAGAGAAAGAGAGAGACGATCCTCGCTCTAAAAATAGCATCCATCCACTGCGCGCGGCACACGCGAAAGCAAAACAGCGATCAACCTGCAGTTTATCGAAATTGCATCGGACCCTTGTGCAGTGTGCGCGTATAAACCGATGGACGCCTGCATCCGGTTTTCAATACATAAAGACCGAGGGGGAGAGAGAGAGAGTCGCCCTGCTCCTCGCTACCCTAAAATCCCTCCTGGGAAAGGCCACCGAGAAGGAATCAGCGAGCGATTCAGTCGCGATCCGCGCGACTTACACACACACACACACACATACAGAGATATGCGCACGCATAAAACACGTATCGGTTAGACTCGTCTTCTCGTACGCGCGCGCGCGCGCCTTCGTAAATCCAAGAATATCTTTACGATCGCGGTTAGCTCTCTTTCTCTCTCTCTCTCTCTCTCTCGTAATATGCAAATCGAGGATCAGTCGCGCGGGACCGGTTACCACGTATATACTTTGACGGGAGAAACAAAAAGTAATGGATAAATAAAAAGGAAAATTGAGAAAATTGAGAATGGGCATGAGAGAGAGAGAGAGAGAGGAGATTCAGAGGGTAGATACACGACGAGGATTCAACGTGGATATCGGTAATTGAACGAAATAAATTCTGGTTAATTGAAGAAAACGAATCGGATATTTTTTTAGTCTAGATAGTTTACGGTAGATTCCGTGTCCCTTAATTTGCTTGTAAATTAATGTTGAAGTAATTATCGGAGGCTTGTGTCGCGTCATTACGATGCTGATAGTTAATTGGCAACAAATTAGAGATTAATTCCCGAGAAATAAATGGTTTCAGCGATCTTTTCTAATGGTTCACGTATACATTCTAAATAAACCGCTAAAAAATTGTTAAATCTCTCGATAGTTTAAGAAGATTCTCAACGCCAAAAAGTATTTTGTAATTTTTGATTACGAGACCAGCTGCCATAAAACTGGAAAATAGCAATTTTAAATTTAACGGTAAAAAGACACGTAAAACATTGTCGCTCGATTATTATTGCGTGAAGTAGAATCATTTAAAGGACAATAAATGGCGAGAGCACAGTTTCTCGCGGGCAGTTACACGATCGCACCGTCGCGATATTTTTACTGGTCTTTAAATAAAAAAAAATTGGAAAAAAAGCAGTATCTTGAACCGGGAAAGGCGTTTTACAACCGTCAATAAAACTTTGGCATACCCAATAAATTATTAATATTATAATCGCTTCGTGGAAAATGAGATTTCTTTCGACGTTGCGTGTACAGTTCACGAAATGTTATTATAGAGAACGTTCAAACTGTTTATATTGCCTTTAAAGTATCATTGCGGAGATCGATATAAAATTACTTTTGCAGCCCGGCTACGAAGAAAGTTGCATAAATTATATACGCGGACAAATGCGCGAGACACATTCTTTTGCTATAAGTCCCGCGCGCGTTTTGTTGAAACTCCGCATTCGCAAACTTATTTTGCGCGCGAATTATATACCCCCGCTATAAAAATGATTTGTAAGAAGCATTACCCACACAAATGTATATAAACACTTGCACTTGTAGCAAATCACAGATAAACAGCGGATTAATTTGCTTTCTATTCCTTTCACAATATATACATCTCGACGTTTCTAATCAAGCGAGATTTTTCACGTTTCTTGTGATGTTCTTGCGGCTCCAAGACGTATCATTTACTTTCCTCTCGATTCGAATATCGATATGAAGCTCTACATTCTATCGGCAAAGGATTACTCCTTCGAATTCAATTATACTATTGAGGAAAAAGCAGCAGGTGGGTTATGTGTATGTACATTGGAAGAAAGGAAAGGCTTGAGGAATGAAAACGAGAGCTGTACAAAATTTTTCGCTATACTTGTTCCCGATTTAATGCAGCACTGGCAGTAAGAAAAAACATGCGAGAGTCTCTGATACGCGTGGATATAGTCATTATCGTCGCAAAATTATTAAATGCTTATAGTCGCGACTCGCGATGTTTCAATTGCGATGGACTTTACAGCTGGTGGGAAAAACCTATCTTAAAAACTTTTACGATAATACCTCGACTCTGCGGGATATGCATATAATATGTGCAGAGGAGCTGCTGTGATGCAAAATTTGCGCACTATATATACATACGCCTTGACTCTTTACATTCATGGGTTTCCATTCACACGTGTGCAAAATATCGAGCGAAAGAAAACCTTAAATCCTTCTTTTAGAAAATTTTATCAATTATACAATTAAAGTCTGTAAATGGTTTCGATTTCTCTTGATAATCTAATATATTTTTCAAATCTGAACCCAACGAGTGGAATGACTCATTAATTAATCCTGAATGTTAAAACTTCAGTCAGTTTGATTAATTCCATTATTCCCTTCAAATTATCGTCTATAATCGCAGACTTCATTTCACAGTGATCGCATATTCGAAACTGCTAATTAAAATTCAATCTAACGAATTAGAATTAATCAACTCCAGACCACTAAATCTTTATCGAATCTTCCCCCCGTTCGGCAGCAATCAAACCCAATAGTTTCTCTCTCTCTCTCTCCCACCTTGCCAGCAAACAGCCCTGCATATCCAATCCCAGCTGAATATAAAAGGAGATGCAACAGCCACGGAAGCACCACTATAGCCGCAGCGTAAAATCAAAAGCGTTTTCGCGCTCGCATTAGCAGCAGGGCTGCGCACGATTTCCGGCAGTACCACTACACTGCTATTGCGCGCAAGAAACAGCGGCCCAACAACGTCTCAAAAGCACGACGGGCGCGCGCATAAAAAGAAAAGCGTGTGTATACATAATGTGTGCAAGAGACGCTGAGAGAGAAAGAGAGAGAGAGAGAGAGAGAGAGTGCAGAGCAGCTCGCAATCTCTAAGCGCAGATCGAGCAACTGCAGTTTAGAGAGTCCGGCTGCTGCTGGTGCTGCAGCACATGGCCCCGTCTCGGATCGCCTCTCTCTTTCTCTCTCTCTCGTGTACTAGAGCGCCGATTCCGCGGATTACAGCACTGCACACATGCGAGCCTCGATACATTTTGCGCGCTGCAAACGCCTGGCGCAATAATACCCGATAGCATCTTATATATGCGGCCCTCTTGCAAGTCGGCACTTCTCTCTTTATTTTTCGCCTCGATTTTCTTTTTTCCTAGACGCGCGCGGAGGAGCGCAAGTTTGCCGCCACGCGGCACGGATTATATGCGAGAGTGTAAGATTGGGGCGGGACTTTGATCGTTTTCATCGGTGTTCGGTAAGTATACCAGGGGTTAAGTTTGTGCATATATTCAGCGTCGATTGTGGGGATATCTGCTCTCTCGCGCTTTTTCGTCAGCCTCGAAACTTTGTTGCTGTGATCGCCGATTACTGTTATTTGGCGTATTATGTCGTTATATCCTATAGGTGTAATGCGTACATGTGTATTGGTATAAGCTACAATTTATATATAAATATGTGCACAAGAAGTATATGGAAAATTTCTATATGTTTGTTAGATACGTAGTTTTCTGTGTGATTTGGAAAATAAAAGTAAATAACACATTCCTCATTGTAATTTGAAAATAATCTTACACCATAAGCGACATAAGCACTTCCGTACATCTCAAAACAAAAAGAGACCAGCTGAACTTATTATATCACACCGATCGACAAAATCTAAAAGCAAAAATAAAGGAAAGACGCGGAAGCCATCTCCCTTACGATACAGAAACAAAGTAATCCCGAAAAAAGAAACTAGGCGCGACAAAGGCTGTGTACTGGCCACAGCTTAACTGTCCGCTAATCTGTGACACATTCGCTTTGCTCCTCGCTTTATAGACTTCTGCATCGGGCGGTGTTGCGCAATTCGGGTCTACCAGGAAGCGCATACCTCCAAAACAGTCCTCTATCTCTCCTAGCATCGCAACCGAGATCCCAACTGCACCCTATATGTACGCACTCGAAGAAAAGGGGGGCAAATAAGACGAAGAGATCGAGAAAGAGCGAACGAGTGTATAAGGTTGCATCTATATACGAGGCATACATGTACTGCAGTAGCTAAGGAGACAGAGATAGGAGAGTAAAAGCGTATATACGGGCGTCGAACAATGCGTAACGGTCATGCCTGAGAATCCTTGGACGGATAGGAGGCCCCGAGACGACGTGGGCTTTGGTAATTAAATAACCGAGAGCTGCTTATAAGACAATGCAGATTCGCTCGCTCGTCAATGGCTGCAGCAGCGCGCAAAAAGAAAGAAAAACAGAGGGAGACGAAGAGAGAGAGAGAGAGAGAGAGAGAGAGAGAGAGAGAGAGAGTCTAAGTATAGTATTGTTTCGGATTTTTTTATTTTTTTCTTTTTCTTTTTCGTTTGGAGTTTGCCTTTGTGCAGAGCGGCCCTCGAGAGAGCTTAGAAAGAGAGGTATTCTCGGTAACCAATGGCGATGCTGATTAATTGCCTCCTTAAGCGAGATAAAAATTTTATTGATTCGATTATAATTGAGCGCGCGCGACTTTTTTCATGAATTTGTGTACCTATCGCTAGTGATTTTAGTAAGCCACTTTACTCTGCATTCGGTAAGGATTTGTTATAATAAAATGCGAATAATTTGTATTACAGGACATAAAGAAAAATAAAAAAGATTATACGAGAATTCGAACAAATATATACTTTATTGTACTTATTGAATTCAAAATGATAGCAGTATTAATATCGGTGTATTTAAACCCTCTACGCGAGATGATTTATATAAAATACAATTATGCTTATAGGATTAGTCTGGGTTAAGCTCAAATAATGTACTTGTTGGCTTGCAATAAATTCTTGGAAAACTGTGCATTTAACTTCCTAGTAAATAGAGAAAGCAATATCTTTTTGTTTTTTTCTTTTACATTACAAAATGATATCCGATCGAATTGTTTAATAAAAATCAACGCATAAATTCAAATTTATTGAGATTCCTTGGAAGTACGTCATAATCATAATGACTACGTAACAACTTATATATTTTATTTTCCCCGCTAGATTTATGCAGTTAAATAGAAGTATAAATTTACAGGATGTATACCCAACACGTTTATTCTATACGGAATTTAATGCGCGTGAAAGTTGAAAGTGTAAAAACAACTTTTATGGCAGCGAGAACTTCTTATTGTATGCGCTTACTCGGGGGATACTGATTAAAATTAGTCATAAAGATCACTTTTACGATGTCCCCAAGGTGACCTCGTGAAGCTGCTTCTCTTTTTTTTTCAACCGGGTTCAACGCCTGATGCCGGATTTTGAGGATTAGCACAAAAGTTATGGAACAAAAGCACGCTGCAGCTGACTCGCACTTTCTTTAAAAGGCATATACACGTAAAATGTTAAATTACGATACGCTAAAACCTGAAACACGCTGCTGCTGCTGCTGCTGCTGAGCTCTTGTATGTGTGCACTTTGGATGCGTTTAAAAATGCATCACTATATAAGTGTTGAAATTAAATTGTTAAGTTATGTAAGCAGCATTCTTGCGACTTTTTCTCGAATTCTTCTCAATAAAGTAAGATGTTAATAACGATCTCATTTGGCATTAGTATCATCCTTTTTAACAAACATAATCCTTTGAACGTCAATATACAAGTTAAACGCAGGTGTAAATTTAAAGACACTTCATATTCATTAGAAGAAAAAATATACTCGATAAGTTAAAATTATTGGAATATATACGATTCGCTATCGGTGTAATTACATCGATTCTCCTCTCAAACAACATGCAATTTATTTATATTATACAATGAAACTTTTTACGGCACTTGCATAAACATAGCGGAGATCAGTTTATTCCCCAAAGAGTCATTATTTTCACTCATGCCCTCTAAACGTTTTTAAGTGCGGACGTTGACTACATTAAAAGGTGAGGCTTCGTTCTACAACCAAATCCCTCTAGACTGCGTTGCAGTTAAACTTTAGTCTGTAAATATAAATCTCTTCGTCACATTTAAAGGCTAATAAAATAAAACATTTCTTTACAACTCTATTTCAAAATCACGTTGTATTATTCTCTTCTTATTTATAGTAGTGTAATTTATTCGTTTAACAAAATACTGGCATTTATTGGTGTAATGGAACTTTGATAAGGTGGCAGCAAATACCGGATAGAAAAAATAGCAAGCAATTTTCCATGTTCAAGAACAATAATATACAGTAGGTATACAAAACAATCCTCGTATATCCATTGCGCCTTCTTTGAGAATAGTTTCCTAAAAAACTGTACTGGTCATCAGCAGGGTAAACATAACGTAAAAAAATATGAACGCAAGACACATATACATCAGGAAGGAAGATTAACACATTAGAATGACAGCTGGCCTAGCCGAGCCGCGCAGCGTAGAGATCGAGCTTACTTTCGCGATGACTCGGTTGCGCAACTGCGTGACGCGGGCGCCACGGCGACTGGCTCGATCCTCGGCCCAGAGTATGCACGACCAGGGCGACGGTGGCGAGGACTCGACTTGCTGGCCCAGCAGCAAGTGCAGCATCGAGCTCTTCTGCTTCAGCAATATCATCGCTGCGGACGATTTATATATTTGCTGCGAGAATCGATTATAAAGACCAGGTTATCCCGAACTTATTTGTTTATGTTACTGCTGAATATGCGGAGATGATGTTGAATTTCGACATATTTTTAGGCTGTACCGGTGACTCGATCGTTGTTTTTTTTTCTTTTGCTTTACACTTTTTGCTTATGTTGAGATTGCCTTACGAGATAAGTATATTGTATACCGAAACTCAACTATACAAGGCTGAATAAAATACTTTTATATCATTCTTTATGAGTTATTAGAGGTTGTATAAGAGAACGAAATTTAATTAAATAATCGCACTATTATTATGTACGTATGTATCAGATGAAAATCGATGGTTATATAATTTCAACGTTCAAATTTCAATTTCGAAACTTTAAAGGTACCGCATACAATAATACGGACTCGTTGGAAACGAACACTAATTCTCTTTGTAACGTTCACGAACGGACTCCCACAGTACATCAATACTTCTTGCATCTCATTTCGCGCGGACCACCACCATCACCATCAACACCAACACCACCATCACCGCACCCTTGCACATACATCAACCCCACATGTAAATCAAACTGACCACCACCCGTGTTTTTCATATATACGATAATCCCCCTCCCGAAAAGCTAAAATTCCCCCTCGCGCCTCAACGTTAATAATTAAAAGCAAAGCGAGCTCGTAGTCGCGTGCGTGCATGTGTGTGCTGAAGCGGCGCGTCGAGCCGACTGAGAGTTGACCCGACGTTATAAAAGAGAGGAGAGCTCTCCGAGAGAGTAGAAAGAGAGAGAGAGAACATCGAGGGGGTCGTCATCGTCGCTCTCCTCGCGCACACGCACAAGGGACAAAAGCGGAGCCTATGTATAAGCCGTCGAGGCGCGTCAGCTGCTGCTGCTGCTGCTGCTGCTGCTACCGCCGCCGCTGCTGCTACTGCACATCTCGCGCATGCATATACATATATATACATGCATGGGCTGCGGCGACCCCACGTTAAGACTCGCCTGTTGATGACACGGACGTGGACAGCGGACAGTTTGTGTGCAATCGATTTTTTTTCTCCTTCTTCTTCGTTTTGGAATGAAACAAAAAGAGCGAGAGAGAGAGAGAGAGACGGGACGAGTTGAATCGAGATTGATGAGGCGGACGCGCGCGTGCGAGTACTCGATTTATATTGGGAGAGATTTGAAGGGGAGGGGGATCGTGATTGGTTGGGTCCCCGCGATTAATGAGACGTGTCTGAGAATCGTTATGGGTACTTTTTTCCGAGCAGCGTCGATTCGGTATATAAAAAGGTTTGTTTTTTATTGCGACTGCTGCTGCTTGAGTGCATCGGTGGATGTCGAAATTGAAGGTAATGCAGCGCAATGGCTTTACTCGCCTTTACAGTTGTGACAGATGGATTTAAAAAAAAAACTCATATCCGTTTCTGCGGAAAGTGTGAGTAATGATTGATAGAGCACGTTGAGTATGAATATAAATATGTGTAACATATTTCATACTAATAATATGTAAAAATCTTCAAAACTTAGATACCTATAATGATTTTCATAAAGTTTTATGTACAAATGAATTGTAACATCGGTATAATTTATTATACTTATAGTGCAGAAGATAAATGTTATATCTGAAGTAAAATTAATTAAAAACTCTTAATTATAGAAATGCACGATCATCATTGATATGCGAACAAAACTATCACTTATTTTACTTCCTCATAATTAGTGACTTCACGATGCATTACGCTACAAGATAAGATATAGCTGCAATAACAAAAGAACTAGAGACAACATCGCTATAAAAGTGATTTCATATACGGAAATAATGAGTTTTCAGTTCTTGATACTAGGAGTTTTAATATTTAATTTTGTAAATCATACTAAACTACATGAAAAGTGAAAACTTTATTATCGGTAGTCATCATTTTATTCTGTTAAATACTAATATAGCTAATGCGACTGTATAACTAATTTATGACGATACTAATTTTAAAAATGAAAAAACAATTTCACTAACGATGGATCGCTTAAGTTTTCGAAAACGAACAAAATAAACCCGTAAATTTTAGAATCGGACAATAATCGTGGATTAAACTTGGAAAAAACAAAATTATAAATTTTATGTATTCCTTAACCTATTGATCTATTAGTTGATATAAACATAATAATAATGTTGTTGATGTTTTATTAAGTAAAGAATAAGTTAATTACAACGTATGGTCATTCCAAATATACCACTTTCATATAAAAGTAATATTATCTATTGTTTTTCTAATAGTTGCTGATTTGACCCTCAAGTATCGCTTATACATCCTTAATGAAAAATAATAAAACAATCTAAAAAACAAAGTTTTCGTAATCACGCAATGTCATACATAGGTATATCATATACGTATAGCGTTGCCATATCAACCACTGCGTGAATCCAACTCTGCTTTGACTCACTTAGTTGATAGGCTACTACTACCTTAAGATCCTCAAAATGTGAAGTCACCAATTATATTTATAATCAACGCGTTACTAATTTAATACGAGATAAAACCAGTTACTCGACAGATAAAAACATCTATCCAAAACATGAAATTATTTTGTCTAGGAAGTAGCAAATTAATGATAAATAGTCGCAAACTCATCTAAAAAGATGATCAGTATAAAGACTGAATGCAAATGGGCTTAGTAAATATATGTTTATAGATGTAACCCGAGTTTAAATGAATCACTGAAAAGTCTCCTTATAGCCAAGCTGAATCACATAAAAAAAAATGGTTTTACAGGTACAACTTAAGATTTAATCAGCCGAGAGTGTATACACGTATTAAAAGTCAGGGGCAATAAACATTCGCGGAAAGTGCCAGGCGACTCGGCTATCAAAGAAAATTGGCGATCCTTATCTCTCCCTCGGTCGCGCGGGCATCCGCCTTTATCATCACGCCACAAGCTCCGATTCGCGCGTGTAAGCCGGAAAATGGAGCATCAGTGCGACTATTTTTCCCGCGTTCCAGCCACACGCACACACACGTATATATCACACCACAACAATGCTATAGCTGCTACACTCGAGAGTGTGATCGATATTTACCCTTCGGTGTTTTTCGGAGAGGGAAAATAGACGCGCGCGACCCTGCCCGAGAGAATTACACAGATCGTATACTCCTACCGACAAAGACTCGAAAAATTAGGAAAGTAAAGGGCCATCCTCCACCTCTTTTTCTCCTCTCGGACGATGACCTTCACCTCCGGCGCTCTCGCGATAGAGAAACAAAATCAGCCTCGATGTGAATACTATAATAAAGTGCTTTACTTCGTCAAGAGAGAGAGAGAGAGAGAGAGAGAGAGAGAGAGAGCAAGAGAGAGGAAGGTAAAAAGTGACTCGATGGCAACAACAGCGACGCTGTCGCGTTGTATCAATACAATAATCTCGCGGGGAAACGGTAACAAGTGCCCACTGTCACGACGAAACAATAGATTCGCTCTAGACAAAGAGAGTGAGATACGCGTTGCGCTCACTTTTGACTCATACCTCCCGCTCTGTTCCATACACTCTCTCACTCTCTGTATCCTATTCAAGATTACAAAACCAACTCTTCAATGCTACTTTGCTCCACGCTTTTTTCATTTTTCGCGAATGTAAGACTCAATTTGAGGCACAAGAGAGAGAGAGAGAAAGAGAGCATCGGTCGTTCCTACACTTTTGGAGCAGAGATCAAAAGATATAAATTGGTCGAGGGCAACTGGACTGAAGCAAAGGAAAAAAGAAAAGAACGCGTGTGCGCACGTATACGTATACACGCGAGAGCAGACGGATCGCGTTTAGAATCAGCGAATATCACCTTTCTCGCGACTGGAAAAACGTCAAGTACGCCAGACCATATAAGGAAACTCGCGTGCAGTATCTCTCTCTCTCTCCCTCTCTCCTGCACTGCCTAGACGAGAGAGAGAGAGAGAGAGAGAAAGAGAGACGGAGCGAATCGGAGTAAGTAGGATCAGATGAGCGAGTGTTGAACCGAGCGCACCGTGTTATTACACTTTTTTTTGCATTTTCGAACGCTCCAAAAGCACGCACAGCCTCAAAATGAAAAAACTCCGAGCAGAGAGCTGTCGAGGAGATGATAGCGGGAGAAAATATCTACAAGCATATAGCTGCATAACAATACTGGCGCTGTCACAGGACCAAAACTGACAGCGACCGAAACAAATACACAACAAGGGGGCGAGGGAGAGAGAGAGAGAGAGAGAGAGAGAGGAAAAAAAGACAACGGAGCTAAGGAGCTGGAGAGAGTCGGGGAGAGTAGCAGAGAACCGCAGCGGAGTCGTTGGCCAGCGGAAGAAAAAGGAGGCGAGCGCCTGTAAAAGGACTCACCGAACTCTGCGGCGAGCTGGATACGCTAGGCGAGCGTTGCACGGTTACGAGGGCCATTGCTAGCCAGCAGTCGCAGTGTCGACGATTCCGGAGCCGAGAACAGCTCCGCCCGAGGATGAGGCACACGCGCTTGCACTCGCGGCTACAGGGTACGCTCGGCGCGTTTACGCGGTCGCGGCGGGCCGCTACAGGACGGCAGTTGCGTCAGGAGCACCGGGATGCCATATTATTTTTCGCGCACATCAAACGGCATCACGCTCCGGGCGGCCATCTTTACACACATACTCCGGGGCCGCGCGCACACACGCGCACGCGAGATCGCGCTTCAGAGCTCGTGGGGCTGGGGAAGGGGCGGAGAGGGGACACACACTCGGTCGCAGCTCTCGGATGTATATCTGCAGGAGCTCTCGTGTATACGAGTAGGATGTATACATAGCGTATTATACGTCGAGTTGGAGGAGAGACGGAGAGCATGCGGGTGCGCGCTTCCAGCCGTGCACCGCGAGAGCGCGCGAAAATCCCGTGTATGGTGCGCGCATGCGCGGCGATAACCATTTCAACCTATATGATCATATGATTTTTGCAACAAAAATTGTTAGTCCCATGCGTTTTGGTCAGTTGCAGGGGAGCAGCTGTTTTTTTATCACAAATCGTTGATTGGAATTTCCTTTTACTCCGTATATCTTTTTTAATGTAACAAATGGCTGCAGTTGTTCCGAGAGCTGATAAACTTTGACTGCCCTGAGAAGCAATTTTGAAATTGAATTGAGGTTTTTTTTAATAAATGTCGCTTATAAGTATACCTAACACTACATTAAAAATTTAATATCATAGATATTTATAATTATATTACAATTACTGTGTAAGTAATAAAACCACGGAAATATGATTAATGAATATTAACTAAAGTCTTTTTTGAAAATATTCACGAGTACCTACAAAACTTTAATCGTCTAGAATATTGCTTTAGCAATTTTCAAAGTTTAAAAGGGTAAATTATTTTAAAAGATAAATATATAAATACTTATATCATAGAACAAAAAATGTAACGATCACCCTACGTAAAATATATCGATTCGTAAATCTCTTTTATTTTGAAAATTATCTTTATCATAATTATTGGTTGGAAAAATTTCCTAATATTATAAGTATTGAGTTAAAATGGATGAATTGAATTGAATAGTATTTTTATTGGTTTATTTTTTAATACATTGTCATGTAAGTATATTAACCGTACGATACATTGAACGAATGGATGACTTTACTTTAAATGAGTTTTTATTGGCTTCAGGTTATGATACAGCCATAATACAGGGTTTTCGAATGGATGATTGCTTGGAGATATTCGTGGCGACATCTGTCGGTAAATGGCGTTATGATGATAAAGATAATTCGCCGGTAAATTAGCAACTCTTCATTAGTCTTCTGCGTACTTTGAATTTTAGACATATGATCTTACTACAGTATCAGTATCATTATGTTATGTTAAAAAAAATGTTATTTAAAAAAATGTTTATAATGAATGACTAAGCTCTGTCGTTAAATTTATAACAATAAAGTACTGACCGAACTAAATATTACTATACATATCTGCACTCGCTCAATAAGAATACAATGTTGTCATTGTTGTCAGTCAGGTTAGAAGACTTCATGATCAGCTGTTAAATATATAGGCTAGTAAGGTTTTTTTTATAACTTGTTGCATGCATATTCTAACAAATCATACTCATCTACTTTATATTTTGACACTTAAACATTAAAATAAATAAACACACGAGGAAAAACTTAAGGTATATGAATCTTAAAATATATAATAAGAAAATGTAGTCAATTAATTTAGTGTTAATAATTCATGACTTTTATAAATTGCTAATAAGACATCCTAAGTGCACTTATTAACTAAGAGTTTTATTATTTTTTTAGCACAAACACATTCTTAAATTTCGCTAACTAATCACCTTATTAAATATTTATTTGAATTTATTATAGTATTATCTAATATAAAGGGCTTTTGCCTGCATAAAACTATATAAATTAATAATTAAATAAATTTCATTTAAAACTTCTTTATATATATATATATAAAGAAGTTTTGTACAGTAACAAAAATATCTAATATTTTTCATTAATTATTTATGATTAAAATTAAAGTAAAATTATTCTTCTAATTTCGGCTATGTAACTCCAGCAAGTGATTAAGTTGTTGACTATAACATGAATTCAAGCATTCATTATAAAAGGTAAGATTTTATATACCTATAAATAGAATTTACTTTATCTGAGATATATTTTACATTCTTTTGTAAAACAATTCCATGTGATATTTATTGAAATTTGGATTTCTAAGAATTATGTATTTCCAATGCCACGATTCAGCTGCCAGAGCAGCAATACTAAAAAAATAACCAATTCCTAAAGCAACTATTGCTCCTTGTAATTTGTCCAGATCTATCAATGCTTTCTGTGCTGTACCTTCTTGGCGTAGCTCTAATATTTTTGATTGCTGAGTGATATCGCTCAACCACTTTTCAATGAATCCAGCTTCTATGATGCGTTTCACCTATAATTAAGTAATATTGATGCAATTAATAATAATTCATGATATAAACAGTATTTAATATACAAAATAAAACCAACTAATTTGTCAACGTGATTTTTCAATGGTGAATGTTTATCCATTCCAAGAGAAACTGGCATATTTATTACACATTCTTCCATAATGTGTAAATTATGTTCCAAAGATTTGTGCTTGTTATCTTGCGTACCATTCTTTTGCATCTCGTCTTCCAGAATCTGTCTTTTTACTCTTTCTCGGCGTAACACATGTATGTTTTCATAATAACAGAGAGTTCCATTAGCTACAGCAGCAATAGCACTTTGTTCATCGGTTGTAACAACATATCTATTACTAAGTTTTTGCAAAAATGGATCTGATGAATTTATAAAAAAATCTCTAGTCTCATCGCTCCAACTGCCAACTGCTACACCACTTTTTACTAGTTGTGGTATTGTATCAATTGTAACCCTGGTAATTTGAAAAAAAAAAAATTAATTTAGTAACAAGATACAGATATTTTTCTACAAAATAATTATTTTCAAATGAATGCAAAAATAATATTTAAAATAATAATACCACAATACATAAGTATTCAATATGAGAATGAAACAGATTTTCAACAACTTTCTTCATTTTGAATTGAAAAAACTTTTTGAAAGTGTAACAATAGGCGCATTACCTATCAATTGAATTTGCTAGAGTAGCTGTCATACTTGCGCGATATGTAACGGTAATCAAAATGCTGAACACCCACCACCATCCGATGAATATACGCAGTGACCAAGAACTTGGTAATGATGGCAATGAGACCTGTAGCAGCATACTGTATGTGTATAAAATACTGTTTTGACCTTCTGTAAAAAGATAGAGGCCTTTCCATGCTTCGATTTGGTCCTTTCGTTTTTCCGAAACTTTAACTCTTTTACTTTCCAACAACATTTTAGCATCCGTTCTATGAAGAGATTCTTCTCCGAATCTGACATGACGTTTGTAGAAGCGCGAGAACAAGAAAAATGTCGCACAAGCTAGGAATAGAGTGAAAATCAAAGCGATCCAGGTGTACAATCTGAAATATAAGATGTTAATTTATGCAGGCATGTTGTAAATGGCTACACATTTATCGGTATCAATGCTTTATTAGTTCAAGTATATGTTACCTAAACGGCAAGATAAGTAGCTTCCAAGAATTCTCAGTTAGCGATTCGAGTGTCAAAAATGTCAAGCATTCTGTATTGTATGGCCATGAAAGATCCAAAATTTGAAGATGTCGCATAGTATAATGTAAATCTCCAAGATAAAATACTGCGCTTCCTTCTTTAGCTTCTCCATAAATGCCAGTAAACGTTTCATTCTTCGTGGTACCCCATCGATCGTTTTGAATATTGTCAGGTTGATAAAAATCTGGTTTGAAATTTAATGCTCTCGCTATAATTAAGAGCATCTGAAATAATATATTTTTTATTTCTAACACTTGCTACGTTACACTTTCATTTTTCTAATTGAAATATTAATTATAAAACCATAATAAAGAGGCATTTTTATTTCTTTATTTAATTTATATTAATTTTTATGGCGATTCATCCTTATTAAACTTACTTCAAATTCCATGCCCAAAGCTTTAGAATTGATATCCACATCATTCTGATTTCTAAAATAAGCTTGTGCATCTTCGGTTACAGCTGGAACGTGTTCAAATACTGCGACGCTAAAAAATATTTTTAAAAAATGTAAATTTCTTATAATATCATACCTACGTATATAGCTTTAAGAGAAGCATGTACTCGGAAATCAATCATTACTTGCAGTATTGCATTTTCATTTTTGCAACGTTATCTCGAATTATTTTTTAACTGTTCGCAAAAAAATTGAGATAATCGATAAATAATTAACTTTGAGATTTTTAATAAATAAAAGTACATATTTAACAACTTAATTATGCGCTTGAAGTACATACATTTCTATTATAAGAGTAAACCAAATCCCATATTAAGGTAATTCAGTGATTGTTTTCGATTCCATCAGATGCTCTTCACTTCTCACATAAAAGCTTATTTGTACTGATATACCGGCACTGAACTAATTATTAATCATTTTCTCATTGTATTTACAATATGATAGAAACAGTTTGACTCTAATATAATTGTATTTCGATTCTCACTATCATTTATTTGATCTATTGTCATATATTTTGTATTCGTTATTTTTAGAAATGTTTTATTCTGTACAATGCTAAACTTTGACAATCAATTACATTCCCTTTTGTCCAATAACTATGTATTATGAGTTTAAATAACTTTAATTGATTGATGGTACAAAATAACGTGTGTAAATTGCTTATTTATGCTTCAATTTGTATCTAAAATTCTGTAAATTCTATCGTTTCATAAATCGTTAAACTCTTGATTAAATTCTATAGTATAAATACTATAATTACGTTATAATTGTAAGCAAAAATTTCTGTTTTCCTTGAAACTAGCGCGCATACATATCATGTCTTGTAAACAATTTGAACTAAACTACTTGAATACATTAATATACAGTTCATAAATAAGATAGCGTTGAAATGTACAAAAAACAAATTCACATCTTACGTGCACAGACCGAATTGCAAATTTAAAATATTTGGCATATAATGCATTATTCAGGCCGATATTGATTTCAATTATTCATTCTTGTAAGTGAAAAACTTGTATGTGCATTATCGTCGAAACCAAGTATTTGATCTACCTTCTTTATTTAAAAAGAGCTTTTGTACTTAACATATACTTTATAAGCAAAACATATAAATGGGTTATTATTTTGCCAATGTGTTACTTTCTCAAACTACTTGAAAAACTAAACTATTAATTCCGATAGAAATGGATAGTTACTTATTTGTTTTTCATTGATTATACGTACCGTAATTTTTGCCTCCTCAGGTCTTTGGTTTTTTCTGGAAAATGGAAGATCCCATAACGAAATCGATCTTGATACCATGTATCGATGTATTTCGTGATTACAAAGCCTTTGGCGCGTGCCGGAAAAGAAATTGTATTTAAATCGTACCATTCATGCCTCGTTAGTTGCCTATTATTCCGACGCTTGTACTCGACATAATGACGCAAGAAAATCACATTGACTATTCTGTTCCACAGATAGCGTAACTCTGTGTGAAAAATCCGAAAATCGTAAACAAACAAAAATGATCCATGAGCATTGATAAGTCGTTCTCTGAAAGAAATACATAAATGTACGTTTTATTTGTACGTCGTAATGAGTGTGCCTCGAATATCTTTTCTTTTTCAGGGTTGAATTGAACTATATAAGAAAGTAATCGATAGAATTTTAATAAATTGGGATCAGAAAGTACTGGCATTTTTCATACAAGCAATTTTCTCGCCGTGACATTAAAATGTAATTATTACATAATATAATGAAAAGAATTCACATACGTCTCGGAACGTAAAGTTTTACATTATCATAATTGGATTTCCATTAAAATACAGCAATGCAATCTTTTTAATGTACTATGTAATGTGTACCAAATAGTAACTTTTTTGACTGAACTATATACATCAGTTATTTTATCAGTTATTATAAACTGATATATTTATCAATTTTAAGTGTATACTTATAATAAATTAATTAAACCTGACGAGGAAAGTAAAGCGAGAGACCTTCGAAACGTCGCATTTTGATTTAGTAAGAATTATTAATTACGGATTTACGTACGAATATTTGACGTAATCTACAATTCATTTAATCCATTATTTAACCTTATTAATACTAGACAAATTTATTCAATGCAAAATATTATTATGGAGGGCTCAACAAACAGAGATTGACAAAAATAGCTCTACTCGCAAATTTAATGGAAATACGGTCATTATTGAAAAATTAGAGTGACCAGATTTTCTTTGATTCAAATTCAGATAGTTAAGTATTTATTGTTATAAAAACATTAAAATTAATTAATTCTTTTATAAATAATAACTTACTCTTCGGTATATCGAATCAAATTTGCAACCTGTAATCCATTTGCCATCAAAATAAGATAAACATCGCAGCCTACATATTTACTGTCTTCTAAAATTCGAAGGAGCCGTTTTCGAGGTGGAGAAAATTCTTCGTTCTCTCGAATCAGAATCTATAAGCAGAAAAATTTGAGGATAAACATTATTTATAATATAGCCACACAATTAACTTTATCATTGAAAAAAGATTAAATATTATATCTAACCCTGTACATTGGCAAATAATTATAAGCCTCTATCTGAGTAATATCAACTTTACGTCGATAATACGTGTCAACCATTGAAACGATGCATTGACTACTTTCAGCTACTTCGTTTATTAATAATTCAACCAGAGTTTTCAATTGGTTATTTGATTGCGCATAAAAAGACCTACAGTACATGAAAATAATGTTGTGATAAATATTTATTGATACTAAGATTTATGTCATAATAAATTAACCTTTTATTATCAGCAAGTGAAAATTCTATTGAATAAAAAATTATAATGTACAGTAGGCTCATTTTATAACATGATAAATAAATTTTCGCTTTGAAAATTTGTTGTTTAGCGCACGAGTTTATAAACCGAAATGTCTGCATCAAACTTTGCAGGTCAAACGATTTTTTATTTAAGGTACTCTGCAATTCTCATGATCTCATTTGCATTGAAATTGTTTGTGCCTATTTAATGTAAGTCTTTATTTGGCCGAAGCAATCAAAGTCGGCATTATAAAGTTACTCGATGGACTTTGATGATTCATTCGAATAATTATTTTTAGGAACAAAATCATTGTATTTTGTATGATATTATATAGAAGTAATAAATCTTAATAAATAAAAATGTACCTCATTGTTAATTTTTTCATTGTATATATTATATCGGTATTAAAAATTGTAATTTCAATTCGTGTAATTTAAAATAAAAAGTAGATTTATAGAGTTTAGAAAGCTTAAATAGATAATTATTTTAATTTTTTTTCCAGTGCTCTATAAATATGTTAATGCAATTAAATTCTCTATCGGGCCTCACGAAATCTATACGTACGTATGCTTGTGGCAAGACTAAAAAATTACTAAGAGATGTGCAAAGGCTAGATAACTAAGTCAACTATAATTTTAAAATAGTGCGTAATGGAACTCGATTATAGGTGCGAGTTTTCAAGCCAAAACGAGGAAAAAATATGTCTTTAAGCTTTCGAGACATCGCAATTTGAAAATATAGAAAATTGAAATTTAAAACAATTGTTCTTTGAAGATGCAACTAGCCTTATACCTTATTTAACCCATTAACGACCAAGACTCCGAATTTTCAACATCTTTTTCAAGGCTTTTTTTCAACTAAAAAAAAGGTTTGCAAAAATTTGAAAAAGATTTTATCCGACGTATTTTGAGCTGTTCTTTCGAATGGTGATACCGATTTTTTGTTAAAATACTCCTGCAAAAAAATAT
>UELV01048267.1:3202-16518 GCA_900490015.1 Megastigmus stigmatizans
TGAATGTACAATATATATTGTACATTCATGTACATAAATCATTCATTATTATTTATTAAATCTTTAAAAAGAATTAGCGGTTACAAATTTTACATAAGCAAATCATTACAATAACTGCTGATAATCATTCGAGTTGTCTGTGTGTTTATCTGGGCACGTGCCCAGTTGGACATATCGCTTTAGAGTACTGACACTTTTTAATGTCATCTTATTAGAAATCTCATTGAGACTAATCGTTGTAAAAGATCTTTCTGGAACATAGTACGCATTTAATTGAGTAAAGACTTTTATCGTTTGTCCGTATCATTGAGGAGTTTGCAAAAAAAATTGATACAACCGTGGATTTTTTCTTTCAACTGAGGAAATTTTCTTACGATTCACAAAGAAAATTTAAACGTATATGCAAATCATTTAGAATATAAAGAAAAATTTTATTTAAAAAAATGTATCTTAATGCCAACAAAAGGTAGTAAAGGCCTGCGATTCACAATACTACGTAAATTGAAGTGGTTGCAGACAATCGCAGTAAGACATTCATTTTCAGTATAGTTTTTTAACATGCCCTGATTTTGTTTTATTTTGCGTACCCATAAGATTCTCGCAAGCTTTCATCCAATCTATATTTATGTAAAGTTATTAATAGTAAATGGCATAAGAGAGCTTGTGAGAGATCGAAAGTCATTAACATATTAATTTGCAAAATATTTCATCTAATTTATGTAATACAAAATTCACGTCATCGGGCGTAAAAGGAAATCGAACAGATTAAATCAGTGATCGATTGATACAATCGATCAATTAAGCGATTTAACATTTTAATAAAGATGATTGATAATCAGCAGCAGATCTTTCATTGGATTCTCAATATTCGTCGATGATGATAGTCTGGAGATTAAAGTTGCGGTTAAAAACGAAATCTTAATTTATCTCGCACAATTTTACAAAGTTTCATGATTATGCACACATTCCCTTACTACTTATTGCTCAAGCTTTCGATTCCATTAACATCATAGTGTTTTTGTTTTGGAATGATATCGCAGAGGTCTGTTTATTTTGTATACAAATGTCTTAAGTTTCGAAGCAACAGGTAATATGCTAAAAATCCCACTCTTGATTGTACACTATTGGATGAAGTGAAAATGAACTGTTCTTGGAACTGCAAGAACGGGTAGGTGAATTTATTACCGCGGATAACAATCCATTATTATTTAATTATTCCGAATTATTCAATCCTATTCGTATCGGACTCGACTCTTATACACTGTATCCATTACAATTCTTCATCTGAAGTTCTGAAAATTCAACGCAACCCCACGGTGCACAGGTCTACACGCAAAAGCTCTCGCGCAAATCCCGCATCAGATAATTATTTGTCCTCGTCTCGCTGGCGTGTCGCGTATGTGTGCGCGAGTATATATGCTCTTTCGCACTGGAAAATTGCCGTGCGCGCACCACACTCAGCCAGCTCTTCCTCTATCTCTCTCTCTCTCTCTCTCTCTGCTGGATAGAGGCTGCATTTAATAGCCTCTTGGTGTGCGTATATGCGACGCTACGTCGTAGTACCGGTGGCACAAGCCGAGGCCTCGCCCGCGTCGCCATTAGGAATCCCACAAGGCCTCGTCGTTCCTTGGAGCGCGCGCTTGCGAGTTCCCGGGTCCCGGGTACGACCTCACCACTCGCTACTCTCTCTCTCTCTCTCTCTTTCCCTCTCGAGACTCTGTATGCTCTGCAGCGCTGCGGTCTGCGCTAACTTCGCACAGACACTCTCTCTCGGTGTGTGTGTGTGTGTGTGTGTGCGCGCAATTTATGTGCACATGCGAGAAAGAGAGAGAGAGAGAGGGAGGGAGGAGGGGGCGTTATACTATGTATAACGGAGCTGCTGCCGCTGCTGCAACGCTAAAATCATTAGAAACAAGCGCAAGGAGAGTAGATACGTACGTGTGTACGTAGATGGGAGAGGGTGAACGTGTGCTGGTGCCTTACGCTCTGGTACGACTTGCTGCCCGCGAAGTTGCGGAGAGAGATAGAGAGAGAAAGAGAGAGAGAGGAGAGCTGTGTGCGCAGAATCCTCTCTCCCTACCGATGTGCCGTTAGAATGCTTAGATAGGCCTGCGGCACATACATAGACTCTGTGCCTCACTATTTCCCTCTCCCTCCCCCTTCCACCGGAAATCAATATCAAAAACATGGATGCCTGCGTGACCAAGATGCGTGCGTGTGAGAGAGACTCGACCTCCCTTGCGTTATTTGCTCCTTTTTGGATATATGTGTGTGTGTGTGCAAGGTTTGCAAGTCCGAGGCAGCCGTGAAATATTAAAGAAAGCCATGTTTAGCTCGATATTGGAGTGGCTTGTATTTAAATGCTTTAGTTGCATGTTATTCATAGTAGTTGGGTCTTTGAGTGTTGGAACAGAATTTTGGTCTTCATGTTCGATTTCGATGAAATTACGAATGGAATACCGTATAATGGATGAACAATACAGAATTCGATTAGTATTTCGCCCATGCAACAAAATTCGATCTTGTATTATCAGTTGTAATGCAAATGTAAAAATTAATCCAATACGCGTTTTACTCATTCAATAAGTATGGTTTAATTTATGTTAATCGGTAATCTACAATGAATCCTAGAAAAGTATTATTCACGCGCTAACTCGTTATGGAGATTTATTACGTGCTACTCGAATATACTTATAATAAGCTGCGATTTGATCTTTTCATCACCAATGATTCAATCTGCAATAAAACGCTCTTTAATCGACATATTGAAACTTTTCGATAGTCTAGATCCAAGAGCATAAACAAACCAATTACGACGCGATAAATACTCTATATCCATAGAGATTCGAAATATCCGACTGCTGCCTTCGTAAATTGAATAAGCCCGAAAACGCAACCTCGTTAAAAATCCAAAGAACTCCGCACACCTCGCAAAACAAAAGAAACGCTCGCACGTGCGATTACGCGGCTCGCTCCTTATATACTTCCACAGCCACACACACACACACACACGCGCGCGCACACACCTACACGCACACACCGGTACGCGCATAAAAGAAAAGCTCAACTCACTCCATCTCTCTCTTCGAAGCTTCAAAGAGGCGAGCCGAGCGCTGGTTCAGGCACACGGGGTAAATTAGTTGGGGAAGTCGACCTTCGCGCATCTAATTTACGAAAGAGAGAGAGAGAGAGAGAGAGAGAGAGAGAGGGAGGGAGAGGGAGACTGCATGCACCGCGTAAAAGCGGTTCGCTTCAAAGCGAGCGAGCTAAAAAGAGAGCGAGCATAGAGCGAGTGTGTATGCGTGTATATAACTGCACGCACACACAAACACATGCAGAGTTGCGTGCACGCGCGATACGTGAAATTCTTCACTCTCTCTCTTGCGTGCTCCTCTCTTGGCGCTGCTTAAAATTCATAAGGCGCTCTGTTTACTTACTAAAGATACGCGGCGCGCGCCCGTTATATTCCTTTCTTCAGCCGCTTTTCGACGCCCTTACGCAAAGTATCTCTCTCTCTCTCTCTCTCTCTCTCTCTCTCTCTTCCACTTCTTGGCTCTATATATATATACACTTAGATACTCTGTTTACGCGCTGCGGTCGCGTGCTTTATCGCTGAGAATAAAATTATTGGTTGCACTTTTTCTTCTCCCTCCGCTGTTCCTGTATATATAATGCATATATAAAGTGAGAGGAGGGTAGAGGAGAGCTATTGCTGTCCTCGTTTTCGATTTTTCCAGAGTTCGTTTCTCCTTTGTGTCTGTCCAGGGCCACTCGATGGCTTTCCAAGCTTCTCGAGGGAGAGAGAAAGAGGAAGTTGAGGAAAAAAGAAAAAGAGGAAGGGATGTCCGCGGAATATTTCAATGGGCAATGAAAGAGATAGAGAGACAGCGAGGGAGGCTCAGACAGCTACTTGTCGAGAGCGATTATGCGCTTCGATTCTCTTACGAGCGATTCTTTCTTTATGCTCGGCCGGGTGACTGTATATAGGCTTGATAGTCGGATGTACTCGGTTTTGGAGATAGCCGAGAGGTGGTTATCGAGTTGTACAAGTCATTTTTACTCCAGGAATTGCGCTTGTTGCTAGGCGGAATGGACAGTTTTTGCATCGGCTGGATTTGTTGCAGAGGTGTGGGATTTATGGCGGTATTTTAAAGCAGATAAATTTCAAACATAGTGTTTTTAGAGTGCAAGTTACGACCAAAAAAGTTTAATTAAATCAGCATCAAATGCGGAATCAAACGCATCATATTCTCGTTAAGCTTTGAATAGCCAATGTTGTTAATTCATATTGTCTAGCATAATATTGTTTGGAAGTAGTAATGGTTACCTAACCCAAATCTCTTGTTGTTTAAATGACCATATTTGTTATGCTATATTGTGATAAACTAATTACAATGAATTAGATTAGTTTGAAATTATCTCTAACGTATGTAAAGAATGTTTGTTGAAATAATGAGGACACTTAGTTAAGGAGACTCTTGGCTATCTTTAACATATTAGGGTACCAATGTACATCCTTTTTCTAGTGGTACTCTATGAAATAGTTTTTGGACCAATGCTATATTGTTATTTATTTAATGCCATTAAAAGGGCATAGCCATTTTCATAAACTAAATACGTAAAGTAGCACACACTGAGCACCGTATTCAAAACTTAAAATGAACAAGAAAGAGGTAATATTTATTAGTCGTATTGGAAGAAGGTTCCATGACCTTTCAGTCGATTTACCATACATGCCTAATCTCGCAAATAATTGCATACTTCATCGCATAGTATCGAATCACGAATGACTCGAAATAGAATATGGAATAGATATATAGGTAATACCGATTTTATAATCGATAAAAAAAAACATAAAAAGTTATGTCGATAGCATTCATTGTAATTCCCAACGCTAATAATAATTACCTCGTTGGTTTTTCTCTGAACAGCTACAATTCTGAAACGAGTATTTTAGCCACTATTATAGAACGGTCCCGCAAGTTAAAAGCACTACCATAAACATGGACGCGCGCTGCTCGATTCGCGTCTTCTACCACCCCATCCTATAAGGTCTTTCCTAATTAAGGTGCGTCAACTCGCCCGGAACTGTATACGCAGCAAGTCTCCACCCCATGTCCTTTCTCTTCTCTCGTCTCGCAGAGCACAACTCCTCGCGCGCCTATACATACAGAAACAGCTCGCCGAGTCTGCACGTCTGTCAATTGTTGCCTTCCCCCCCACCCCCACCCACCCCTATATAGCGTCGCGCCCACCCGCACGCGCTCGACAAACACGAATAGAGTTGTAGATAGAAGAAAACTCGTCCTCTCTATCCCCATTTGTCTTTGACTTCTATTCGCTCTCTCTCTCTCTCTCTCTCTCTCTCTCTCTCTCTCTCTCATTCTGTCATTCTCTCCATCTCTACATTTAATTCGTCCGACTACTCGCCTAGCGTTTACTTTTGCCCCGGTAATGAAAAGCCCTAGACGCACCTGCAACTATATATACACGCCTAGAGCAAGAAAGGCGAGCTTTTGACATCTGCTCGCGTTGGCGTTCGCCGTGCTGTCTTTCCGGTGCGCCCCCGACAGATACAGTATACGTGCGCGCACGTCCACATCGGTGGCAAAGGGGTGGTACACGATGGGGGGAAGCGAGGGGTGGTTGGAGGTGTGCTGCAGCACAGAGCGTAGCTGAGCTACTATTAACTCATTACGGCAACTTCTTCGCATTATTATCACATCCTCTCTTTGAGTTAGCGGCAGGAGGTGCAGGAGAGAAGAACCGTGTGCACGCGTATATGTGTCTGTATGCATGCGTGTATGTGCGTGCGTATACAGGGTAGAGCACAGACGACGAGTAGAGGGACGTGGAACTGACAGGGCGCGCGCAAGCTTAGAAACGCGGAGGAGGAGGAGGAGAAGGAAGCTGCAAGCCATTGTTTCGTGCTTCTCTCCCTCTCTCTCTCTCTCTCTCTCTCTCTCTCTCTTTCTCTTGCTCGTTCTTGCTCTGCCTATATATACACGTAGGAAGCCTCTATTTGGCACACGCGCGGGGAGGAAGAGGGAGCGAGTGAGCAAGAGAGAGAGGAGCTGGTGTCTTAGAGGTTGCACGCTGTGGCGCGTATATAGAAGGGTGGGAGGGAGGGAGGAAGAGAGCGCTAGAGAGAGAGCGAGAGAGAGAGACAGCAGCCATCTTGCCACAAACTTGACTCGACCAATCAGCGTCGACGTTGTGGTCACCCGGGCTTTCACCCTCTCTCTGCCTCTCTCTCTCTCTCTCTCTCTCTCTCCCTCGCATTCGTACCTATACACACACACACGTGATGCGACGCGCGTACGTGTGTGCATGCATGGCTGAGTGCGCGCCCTCAAGAGAATTGCTGCTGCTGATGCTGATGCTGCTGGTGCTCTCCTCTCCCTTCCTCGCTCGAGCCATACACCTACACGCATATAGAGATAGTGGGCTGGCGGCGACGGCGGCGGCGCCTTTAATTCTAATCAATTTAGCCGTAGCAGCTCGCCGTATGTGCAAGTGCGCTGCTGCTGCGAAGCGCGCGAGACCGCAAGAACCCGCAAGAGAGCTCAAGGAAATTCTCTCTCTCTCTCTCCCTCTCTCTGTCTCTGTCTCCGCATCGAGGGGTGCATTGTCCCTTGGCTCTGTCTTTAGCCCCCTCCTTCCACTTCTTCTTCTGGGAAGAGCACTGTGTGCAGGCGGAAGGGTATGAGAGAGAGAGAGAGAGAAATAATTAGAGGCGCGGACTAATCGAGCCAAGTTTACGGGCGCGTGCGTAATCTGCGTGGAGACGCGCGCGTACCTATATATAGGGTCCCTCGGGATCATCCTACGTCAAGTCGGCCGGGTAATGGCGATTCGGGGATACGTCGTGACCGATGTAGAGGAGAGCTACTGCGGGATAGCAGCGGGGTAGCGGGTTATGGCCTGGAACTGAAAGTTTCTGACTGGAATTAGATTTTGATTGGGTTTTGCGAGTGAGTCGCGGGACAGTTTGTTATTGGACGGAAGATGCACATTTATATTATGACCTTGCTTTGTTCCAGTGCTGCTTTAAAAGAAATATACCGTAGATTTGAAATTTTTAATGTAATTTCGATAAATGTACGATTGCGTGTTTCAATAAGAATGACCAGTTATTCCAAATGCATGAAAATTATTTATCTCTCTTCCTTGATTCTTGAAAAAGTATCGTCAAGTGTGATATCCGAGATATAGTTTTATTTAGTTATTCCCTGTACTGTTTAATGCCAATGAATACTAACAGCAGTTAAATGTTAATAATTAATAATCAGGAATCTGCAAAAACAAATAAAACTCACTTCAATTTGCTTTCATTGTTGTAAGTTATTCCGTTGAACGAATAACCTTTTATCCTATACTCAAAATGAATGACCTGCTTTAAATACTATTTTATTCAAAACTTTGGAACATATTCGTAACAAGTATTATTTTTGAGTGTCTTTGAAAATTTTTTTATGTGTTTGACATGTTTACCCTGAGAAGTTTTTTTTTTTCTAGAAATATTATTTTCATAACATAGCCTTGTTCTTATTATTATCAGATCTATCGAAAATCTCTTTTTCCCCTTACGCTAGAACTCAAATTCATCTAAATCTCGGATGAAATGACCCTTTTATTTCTTTTTTAATATTCAGTTTTACTGCTGAAGATAAAGCTTTTGTTTTCGACTTTTTTTACTTTAAATCATCATTCTTCGTTGTTTATGGTTTCTTAGAGGATATTTGAAAATTAAGATATGGTTAAAATAGTTTTCTCTGATTTATAGTTTAACAATAAACCATTATTTATAGTAATTATGTCTATTTTTTCATGTCGTGAAAGGGGTAAGAAATAATAGTAAATAATTTATAACGCACTGAAATTTAGAGTTTATTTATTGCAATTTTATTGTAATTCGTTATCAATAGATTAGATAATACAATTGTTCTAATTGAAATCACGCAGAAAATTATAAATTCATAACTCACTTAACTTTCTTATGAAAATAGAAAATTTAATTTGTAAGATATTGATATGATTTTCCCGTGACTGCATGACAGTCGAGTGCAGAATACTTTCTTACTTTTTTAAAAGAGAAATCATTTTTTACTCACCCAAAGAGATTCGTATAAAAGTAGATAGAAGGCGAAAAAGTCGATTTATTTGTGCTCCTGATTGGAGGATATGAAGTCAAGGGCTTCCAGAGATATAACTTGAACCGCATTGGAGTTAGAAAGTATGATCTGTGTGCTCTCGATATTTTCCTCTTGAAAGCGAGGGAAAAAAAAGGAAGGAAAAGAGATCCTCGGTGTAGAGAGGAAAAATCTGCTTGACGTTACAGCTGCTAAATGAAAATCGAAGAGCCGTTTAGCCGAATGCTCCTTTCAGATTTCCAAATAATTTTTTTATAAATACTACACTGTTATTGAGCTATCTACAACAAACAATTTTTCCAATAATAACATTTGTTTTTCAAATAAAGTTTTTGATTTGTCGTTAACCTAGTTATGCGTTTCACCAACTTTTCTAATTGATTAAGTGATTATCAATTTAACGATCAAGATAAAATAATCATTTTATCGACAATTTTTTGATATTCGTCAAACGTGACGTTTTATGTAAAATCCTTTCACTTTTAATATTGCATTCTCTTTGCGGATTATCTTGAAAGGATTTTTATTGCAATAACTATATATAAATAGTTTTATCAGCTAATACATATAGGATCCTATAGCGATAAACCTTAACAATCGACTATCTTCAGGCGCTTAAATTCATTAATTAATCATTAAACGCATCGCTAAACGTAACGGCGCAATCAACGTAAACGGAGGTAAAGAAAAAAAAAAGATACTCCGCGCAATCATTAAATCAAAGTGCGCAACAAACAGCTTCATAAAGTCTTCCCCCCCATAAAATGCCTCGACTAAGACAATCAATAAAGACTGGAAGGCACAAAAAAGAGAGAGAGAGAGAGAGAGAGAGAGAGAGAGAGAGAGAGAGAGAGAGAGAGTCAGAGTGTAAGAGAGAAGGAGGCTAATCGGCAATGAAGATACGAGCTGTTTAGCGGTTAATTAACTCGCGCGGCACTCGTAGTGAGACGAAGAGTAGAAGAAGAAGAAGAAGGAGAAGTAGAAGGGGGCTCTCTTCTCTTACATCGAATATTTCCATAAGCATTAAGTCTCGGAAGCGAGGCGCCTTATGTATATACTTGCGGAACGAGTCGAGCCAGGGCTTGTGACGGGAGGAGTTTTTAAGTACTTCCGACAAGGCCAAGACTCGTCCGACCCCCGGAGTATAACATTTTGACGCGGGGACAGTCGGCGCCGTGGCTTTATAACTTTTCGACTTTTGTCACCTGTCGCCTCTGTGTGTGTGTGTGTGTGTGTGTGTGTGTGTGTGTGTGTGCGCACGTTGAATGACTGCACAGTCCGAGCTCGCTTCATTATTATTTTGCGCTCGTTCACCCGAAACTGTTGCGAAACTACGTCTTGCTAGCGTACTGGACTTGACGGATGGACGAAAACTTGTCCCGCTAGCTCTTCATATTTGGTCTGGTCGAGCGTAAATAAGTGATACCGATATTTTGTCTAGCTGGAAATGGGGGAACGAATTTAGTTTCAGGTTTGGGTAGTGGTGTTTTCCAAGGAATTATTCATTCGCTACTTTTAGCTAAATTGAACTGTATAAATTCCCATGGAAACATATCTATAGCGTTGTTCTTATTTCTACTACGATATTTTTTTGAGTAGCTAGAAGTGCTAGTTTTATTGCAATATTTAGCTAAAAGTAAGATAATTTATATGAAAACAGTATGAAAACCGCAGTCTTTGTACTGACATGCATTTAAAATTAAAAAATATGAATTTTTTATAACCTTCGAAAAATCAATCAAAAAGTAGTCGATTATATGCACTTTCTTCAATGTATAATAATAGCAATTAAAAATTTTCAAATGACAATATTACAATAAAAATACTTATCAATCCCCTATTTTTAAACTGGATGATATGTCAGTTGTGAATAATGCAAAAAATCTTCCGCGAAGCCTCTAAAAGCGCATCTGGTAATTCGAAAATGAACCGTCGTTAACCTCATGAATATAGTGGTAGAGCCGCACGATGCAAAAAAGCCGAGAGAGCGAGTAAAAGTGACATCGTCCACGACCGTCCCAGACTGCTCTTAATTTCGCATGAAATACTTATTTAATAAAGCAAACGAATGCGCGCCGCTGCTCCCGCGATCCTCTTTCCAAAGGCCTCGCAGAGCCAGATAGAGAGAGAGAGAGAGAGAGAGAGAGAGAAAAGGATAGAGAGCGAGAGCGAGAGCGAGATAAAGTAATAAACCCATTGCTCTTGTCCTCCTGCCTTTTTCTTCTCTTTTACGAGACTGAGAGAAGAACGACGAGGCCGGGAGGAGGTAAGACACTCGAGTGGTTATCAAGCTAATAAAAAAATTAAAACCGCGTCCTCGTATACACGTATACACACACAGAGAGAAAGAGGAGAGAAAAAAGAGCGCAAGTGAGGCTGCCAACGGGCCATTCAAGCCGCGTACAACGCCACTGCACAGACACACACACACACACACACGCTGTGCTGTATCTACGAATCGCAAAACAATGAGTGAGAGTCACTGCGCGAGAGAAAATCATCGTTTCGAAATAAACAAGGATGGAAGGGATGCGTGTATATGATGTGGGTGGGTGAATTGGGGACGGGCTCGTGGACTCGAATAATAACGGGTAGAGCTGTTTCCTCGCTCTTTCTCTCGCCGGCTACATGTGCGCAACGGCGACGGCGACGGCAATTGGCTCGTTGGCTCGTTTTTTTTTTCTTTTTTACGATTCTCGCGGAGTGAGCCGCGAGAGAGCGACGTCGTCGTCACCTCTGACGCGAGATAATTCGAGTGTACTGCGCTGCCGCGGGGGTTGGTGTGCACCAGTCACACTATATACTGCTGCAGCAACCAACGTCTAGATCGCTCGCAAATTAGCCGTTCGAACGTCGCTGCTCTGCCTCTTCTATACCTCGTTCTTTTTTCGCTCTCTCTCTCTCTCTCTCTCTCTCTCTCTCTCTCTCGCACACTCCATTCGCGCTTCACTGTTCACTGACTTTGTTTTCCATTAGTCAACTAGAGATTTTCAGTTTAACGAGCGGTTTAAGTGAGTAGCTGCTGCCGGTGCCGCTGTGGCGCAGGATCCGTGGTATGTATGAAGGAGTCGAGGAATCGGAGTGTAGCGTCGAGCTGTTAAATTGAAAGTTTCATTAGGCTGGGAGCTGAGGTTTTTACAGACGGTGGCCTTTTTTTTTTTTTTAATTATTGCTCTTTTCGACGAGTGCTTGATCGGGGCTGAGAGGTATAGCTTCTACTCTTGTATAACATACGAATTAATTGCATTTTGAGTTTTGAGTGGTGTGGAAAAGGACGTGTGCGCACGATTTTATAGAACTTGTTTTTAAAAGATATATGCGAAGTATGAGTGATTTTTTTATTTGCTTTTTGTGAGCGAAAACATTGAATATAATCGGCAATATTTGAATTTTTCCACCCTCTTTATAAATATTTGTATAAAATGTTCTTAAGAATTCCAAAAGACTTTTTAAATACTTGAACTTTCATTAATTTATGTTCATTAACTATAATTATCGAAGTTTTCGTTTATTATCTACTTATGTTTAAATATGGTAGCTGGTAAATAATAATTATTATGACATTAGTGCAACCCAGATATCTTTCTTTTAAAAACATGGTTCTATGGTACTATAAAACACGGACCGCTGTAAGAGATTTTCAATATTAGGGCTCGATTAAATTTAATACATCCCCGTTGTAGCATTTCCATTTCGCGCAAATAACCACGCGAATGCGCCAATTTTTCCGTTAACGCACTGTCGTGAAATCTCATCATTTTCAGAATCACAAAAATACTTCGCATACATTTCGCGCTGAATGCAATTACACGCCGAGCTCGGAGGTAACGTAAAAAAAAAGGAACGAGGTAAAGGAAAAAAGTTGTCGCAGCAACTTGAACGTTTTGCGGCGACAGCCCAAGAGTGCGAGACACGCAAAATGCCAAAAGGAACGAGCGAGAGAGAGAGAGAGAGAGAGAGAGAGAGAGAGAGAACGCCGGGTGAAAGAAAGAGAGCTGTGCTGCGGATCGAAGTAATAAAGTACTTGACGGCGGTTTCGCATCGCGGCCTCGACTCAATGAAATCACTGGACTAAAATAATCCAGTGCAACGACGCATCTTTAAAAACGACTTAATTGGCAGCGGTTACACGGTTTGCTTTTTTTTGTGCCTTCAGCCATTGCCCCACCCCCTCTCTCACTCTCTCTCTCTCTCTCTCTCTCTCTCTCTCTCTTAGCGTCGATCCGCAAAGTACGAACACGCGCCGCGAGGCCTTTTATTCGATTGAAGAGGCTTCGCTCGTGCACTGAAGGTTCGTTATCGCACCGAGCAAATCTCCGCTTGGACCAATCACAACCGAGCTTCGCCCAGTAGGTGTACGTATACTTGTGCCAGTTGGACTGTTCCATGTCGAGGGAGCAGGTCAAACATTTGAAATCACCCTTCCTGATGGATTGTAAAAATTAAGTTTAAACTATTTTTGAGTGTCGAAAAATATCATTATCATCCTGACCTGACGCACATGTACTGTAATATTTATTGAGTTATCAATCGGTTCTGATGTCAATAACAAATTACGACGTTGTGCACTGCAGAATATTTTCTCTTAATCGATTTAATAAGGAATAGAACTTTGTGAGATGGACTATACATGTACGAGTCTAAAGTATCTGTGTAAGATACGAGCATCGTAAGGGCCTGCATTTTATCTAGTTGCAGCTCACTTGCCGCGGAACGGCCCATGTACATAAACAGCGAGAAAGAGAGCAGTGAAGCTTATATATCCGCGAATATGGCGGAGCGAATGGTCCTCAAGAAATTCCGCATGGACCACTGCAGCGATGGCGGAGGACATAATGGTACCGGGGAGAAAAAACGAAAGAGTGAGCTAGAGAGAGAGAGAGAGAGAGAGAAAAGGAGCGAAAAATCCGTCGGGGAGAGCGGAAAAAATTGCTGAAGGAAAAAAGTTCCTCGAGGCGTAAAAGAAAAACAGACGGTCCGTGCACAGATCGCGCACACACATATGTACGTATATGCGCCCTGCGACTTTTTTTCGAGTGTCGCGCAAAGTGAGAGAGATCGAGAATATGTGGATATACAAAACTCAGGGAGCCAGCTAGAAAGACAGAGAGAGAGAGAGAGAGAGAGAGAGAGAGAGAGAGAGAGAGAGAGAGAGAGAGAGAG
>UELV01048268.1:3323-22587 GCA_900490015.1 Megastigmus stigmatizans
CCCCATGACTCCGTCTTTACTCTTTAGCGTGTCTATCTACTTGTGTATGTGTATGTGTGTGTGTATGTTGTGTGTGTATGTTGTGTGTATATGTGTGTGTGCGCGCGTGTGTGTGTGTGTGCGTGCGCGTGTTTGTGTCGATTTGATTCCTCGGCGGCAGAGAGAAAGACGCAGACAGTCAGCGCGGAGAGACACACAAACTGGTTGTATGTGTCGTGTGCGCGCGCTATGCCGCGGCGGTAGTGAAGAAAAACTATCTAGCGTACCAAGCCAATAACATCACGAACAACTCGCCTTTTACACGAATATGTACTGCACAGATACACACACACACACACACACACACACTCACACAAGACTTTACCCTTTTTTTGCCATCACCCACCCTCCACTCCATTCTTGTTTTCCTTTATATGTATACATATATACGTTCGATGTATCTACGTAGGGCCGGTGGTTGTGCTACAAATAGGTTTTTGTGAGAGGAGCGAACGACTTCTCCTGGAAATACTATCGGTGCGAGAAGCGAGAGAAAACTAGCTTTGCTCTCGCTTCCGATTCTGCAGAGGGAATATAGCTACACATCTTCGGATTAACGGATCAAGTTTATAACACGGGCGTAAGCGAGTGCATTTATACACGCATGCACACACGCGCAGCTCGGACAAGTGTAGTTGCAGTGGATAACCTAAATGGGACGTTTTGCTGCACTTACAATTACAACTTTCGTCGTAAACTTTAATTTAGTGTTCAATGTCTTATACAAGGAAAATAACGTATATATATATGTATATCAGTTGAAAATATTCGCCACTTTACTTACACTCATAAAAGCCACTATAGGCTGAGTGCATCGTGCAGCGAAATCTCGCAACACAATACCCCCACAGTGATGTAGTATATCTATATATTCGCGAATATAGATATACTCTCTGAAGTAAAGTTCAGGGATTCCCCGGCGCCACCGTCGCTATGCACCCAGCTTATACTTTTTATAGCGAAAATGTTGAAAAGAGTTGCTGAAGTAGCTACATATGTGCTAGTTTTATTAGTATTTGAGTGATTTGATGAAATTCGATGAATGAAGTAATGGTTAATTGACTGACTAAGTGCAGTAAATAAAATGGAATCCTCTGATGGCGATAAAAAAAAAAGAAAAAAAAAGAGGCCATGTGATTAATTAATACTTTTCTACAAATATCCAATGTAGCCAAGGCATTTGCTTCTTTAGAGAGGAAGCTTTTGATAATAGTTTGACTACTTGCGCGATGTTACCCTCGTGTGAAAGTTTACACTCGAGTTATATGAATGTGAAGAAGTCACACCAGGTGAATTAAACGCGATTTAAGTCTTTGTAACTTGAGCATTGCTTAACTAAATTTGAAAATAAAAGTTTTATGGTAACCGTGTATGAAAATTAAAGGAAATCATACTATTAATCATTTTACCATTAATAATTAATTCGCCATTTTCCATGAATAATTAATAATTTTCTCAAGATAAAAGTATGATATTACTCAAAAATAACCAACAAAAGAAACATTGAATTAGAAATGTGTAAAACTCTAAACTTACTACGATTAAAGAATGCCCCCAAATCCTTGTTCCTCCAATATAAAATTTTAAGGCAACTTCTAAACAACTTCTGCAATAAATAAAGATAACATAGAAGAATTCCAAGAGACTATTTTAAATTACATGTACATTACTTATATATTGGAACAAATGATTAAACTTGAGGAAGCTAAGTGAAAATGAATTGGCAAAGGTTTTCTATCAGCAATGTTCATATATTTACATTTGCGACTATTTGCATTTCGGTCAGCGATATCGAAAACATAAATCCAGATCAGTTCCGATCAACTTTGGATACTTTTGCAATTACACTACGTAATAAAGCAGTGATTTATTCGCCCTTCTACTTGGTATATAAATGTCCAATTATTACAAATTGCTGTTATTACGGGCGGGTGAGGAAAATTTCAAATGCGAAGTGTTCGAGATTTTTCGACGTCATTTGAAAACTAGCGGAAAAAACTTTTTCAAAAGCTTCCCTCGTTTTACGTATATTTTACACCGTTAGAGGGTGTAACTATTAAAGTTTTGGCTGAGCTTGCGCGAACATTTGAATTTTTTCATTACCGTTCCCCGGGTTAAAATTGGACAGAGTTATTTTTATACGCAAAAATTTGAGGAAACTTTGAAATGGTCCAATTTACTTTTGTAATATTAAAACTGTTTGGAAACAGCAAACAGTCTCTAATATACAGGTAAGTAAATTCTCAACATTTTATTTCAAAGAATAGCCACTTCTCCATTATTCATTCTGTAGATGTTGTAAAATTTAACTTATTTTTGTATTTTTAAATCACTGAATTATTTACTGAGTTTCATATTTCGTGTCTATCGAAAAAATACTTTATGCTCAGAAGATATTTTATTTATAAAAGCAAGGTATCGTTAAATTTCTGTTTACGTTACTATTCGTCGAGAAATACGGGGCATACTTTACTTACTGAATTTGAAATGTACCAAGACAAAGGCTCCTCTATAAAAATTAAAAACGGGAATAATTTGTGAAGTTTCTATAATAGCGTATTATTAAAATAAATAATTAGTATACGCGACCAAATTTACTAAATATAAAAAATACTTAAGCACGTTATTGATTCATTGACCTTCTTTCTTTTTGTTTTTAATTAAAACTGTCAGAATCGAAGAATTTGGGTTACAATTTGCAAGAAATAATATTTATCAGAATTCAGTATTGTATCTGATTTAAATATTTTGTTAATATAAATATTAAAATTACAAATCTAAATAATATAAAATATTGTATTAAATCCCTTTAATATCGTCTTAAAGTAATTAATGAGGATCAATTGTTTTGAGAGTACACAACTTCCGGCTCGCAGATACCTGTATTTCAGAGTTAGCTGCAATTCGTCGTGGTTTTCAAAAAAATCACCTATATATAGGTATACATAGTTTTGCATCCATGTACAAAATATCATTTACCTATACCAGTTTTATACGAACACTTCATGAGCAGTCTGACAGCTCTATTAGATACTACATTTTTTATAATTCATAAGAAAACTCCTCTTATTTAAGAGAAGACTCGTATCTTTATGCCAAGAAAAAAAAATCTGTTAGACCAGTGCTGAACTATCTGCATGCAGATCAAAGAACAGTCTATTTATCAATAAGTTGTTCACTTATAGTTTCAAGGGCTTAATCTAAAGCTGTTCATTTATGTACATGCAAAAAACGAGTAAAATCATATTTTTAATTGCTATTTCGAATCCAAACAAGATTCTGACCTAAAAAGAGGATGAACTTACGCAAAATTCAACTGCATATTATCTGTCATGTTTGTAATACGTTACCTAAATCTAATTAAAAACTCATTATATTATTTTTAACTCTATACCGATGTGTATACTTTCGCATTACTTACTCAACATAGATATCGCCACGTCACTCCAGCGTCATAGAAAAAAAATCCACATCAAACCCAAAAGAACAGACAAGCAGCAGCACATCAAATAAAAACTAACATTTTGACGTAACGCATTGTGCTCGTTAAGAATGCCAGTGCAGTCGCGGAAAGGGAAAAAAAAGGAAAAGCCGCGCGCGCGTTTTCATCTGACTCGTCCGCAAACTCCTTACATCTAATGCCTCAATTAAAGCGGTATTATAATCTTAACCTTCACCGTTGACTTTCGGTATAAGCAGCACATCGTGTCCGTAATACACGAAGGAACTCACGAGAGCTGCAGCAGTATGAGCGCATTACTCGAGGGGACGACCGAACGCAATATGTATCGGGTCTGGCATTCCCACGAGTTTACGGATAACTCTCACGCGTCGGAGGCGCAACTCACGTAAACACGCGCACACACACACACACACAGCGCACTCAAGCGTGAACACGGAGTATCGCCTCCGTGCGTATTTTGTAATTCAGTATTCTCCCGCCGCTCAAGAATGAAGGGTAAGAGAGAAAGAGAGAGACTGAGACGCGCAGGCATGTGTGAACAAGCCGGCATCGCTGCTGCTGTTGCTGCTGCACTGCTGCTATGCACTGCGTATACATATAAGCTATATACATGCTCGAGATGACCGATAGGATCCAATGACATCGTTCAATCGACTTTCTATATTGTAGCGCTTTTAGAACGAGTGCTGCGTGTGTGCGTGCGTCTATAAAGCGGACGCTGCTGATTTTTCTCTATGTGTGTGTGTGTGTGTGTGTGTTATAGAGCGGGATGAATTATAAGCTTCTGTACTGTGATGCTCTATTGCCGATTGATAATCATCTGGTTTCATCAAGATAGAGTAGGTAGACTCCCTAGAGAAAATGCATTGTAAATTGATATATCGGTTATTTTTGAAACTAAAATTTTTTGTATAAACGTCCGATATTGGTGAGGTTAGCACGCGCAATGAAAACTATAATGGAAACGTCGAAGCGATTGGAAACTGTAAAGTAAAAAAGACTGCATTGTTATTTATGACGTGATCAATACTATGTATATAGATATAGATGTATATAGTATATAGATATGCTGTTTTTTCTGCGTGTCTAAGAATAATTAGTTACACGTGGTGTGACCAGCATGAAGGTAAATATAAGTTTTAGCTGAAGAATATGTTTAATGTTTTATATCGGATTTCCGTGAAAAGCAAAGTGTTTTATTGAATTTTTTTTGAAAAGTGTAGCATCTCGGATTTTCGAGCCAAGCGAACAAAAAATAATATTAAGTAGCTGCTTATGGTTTCATTCAATTAAGTAATTCTTTCAGTTTGTTGAAAGAATGACTAACATGAAATAACATGAATGCTTTTCCAAAAGGATTACTTAGTCACTCGCTAAAAATATGTTGCATTTAAATGCAGAGCACGTAATATTTTTCTTCTCTGTAAATCAGAAAAAATATATGTATTAATGAAAAAGTTATGTAAGTATAATATTGCATCGAAGTGAATATTGAATTTCCAATACTCGTGTCTTTTTTATACGGTTCAGCATATTTTTTCGGTGAAACTCATCGATATCTTTAGAGTACACATTCTTATCATCTATCACTTTTAATCTTTGTATCAGTGATTCATTCATTTGTTCCATAACCGAGTAAAGATTGTACGCGTAACACTCCAGATCGCAAAGCTTAGTTTAAAATCAGAATATAAAAAAAATATTGTCAATCAAATGCTTTTTATACACATTTATATACAAAAAATTTCTTTATCGATTTTAATGTCCATCCGGTACAGAAATTCAACATCGACGAAATGAATATAGTTCTTTAGTAGTGCCGATTTTGCCCAGGGGTGTTAAATCTGTCGCTGAATACTTTTTCTATAATAAAGATTTTTATTCTTGCTAAATCTTTTAGTAGACATACATATTACTTTGGAAATTGATATCGACATTTCTTTGAAAAATATACCGCTCAATAACCATCTACAGTAATCATGTATAAGATTAGTAAAAGAAATAAAGGAGGAAGACACGGTTTTTAGAATCGTCTAAGATCCATGTATATTTTTTGCTTCATGCCACGTTTCGTTCTTTTTATGTCTAGCGACAAAGACCCTCCTCAGGCAAAATTAAAACAGTTATACGATACAACTTGACTAGATTAAGTTAGATTTATTTCTCCCTCGCTCTAGACGAGTATACGAAGTGAGAGAGAGAGAGAGAGAGGGACAGAACGGCTACGGCACTGCATGGACGGGCTAAGATCCGCACACAATAGAGGTTAACGTTGAACTTGAGACATTATATCAAATTCACTGGTAGACTCGATTTTTAATTAACTTTTCGTTAAAAACAAAAAAAAATATGGGACAGATACATCAATTCTTAATTTATAGACATTTCTGTCATAATTATTTGACCAATAATTACTGCTCCAACACCATTTAAAAAAATTTAATTTCAATCATTTCCATCTACATTTAAAAGGTAATGTTCGAGATCTTACATTTTTTTTAATCTGTTTAAATCGATTTCCAATGACAGAAAATTATTAATGCGTGACGGGTCATTATTAAAATTAAAGTTCAATTTTATTTCATTATAAAATCGTCGTGCAATTTTCAATTGTTGGGGCGATAAGCGCGCACTTTTTATCAATACCTATAATGAAAGCAAATTATTATTGTGAAGAGATATGTACGTATAGGGACGACATTCCAGTTGTAGCGAATCAGACGCTTTAGATGAGCGTTTATGCTTCCATAAAGCAGTCTCATCAATTTTTTGCCAGCGCCGGCGGTCGCCTAAGCAAAATAATTCTACGTCAGCGCGGCTAAACTACCCTACAGTGCGCGCACTTTAATACCACCGATTCGGGTATCCAATAAACATTTAACTCGAGAATGAGCCGGGCAATGATTGTTGCCTGTACTCACTAAATACGCTCGGAATTTCGTTAATTTGATATTGGATCAGTTTTTAGGTTACTACTTATACCATGTTTTATCTTCGCTAATAATACTAAACGTGTTATACGAGAATAATTACTAGAGTGGCTTTTTCAGTGTGATGAGACAAGAAATAAAAAAAAATGCACCAAGTATACAACGATCCTGACTGTACTTTTTATTCGTTATTCTAGACTTGGCGATTTTTCGTACTTCTATATATAGTTTATTTGATAAAAAACATATACTTTATGAACAAAGTTAGATAAGAGTTAGTAGGTATTATAATTAAAATCAGTATGGTAATTTTTTTGTTTAAAATTTTTTATATTAGTCTTTCTGCGAAGAGGAACAACTTACTGCACATCCAACTACCGTCATTTTTATGCTGAATTTTAAGAAAATTAATGTCGCAATTCCATCGGTTCAATGCGGTATATGAGTCATTGGGGACTAGTAACTCTGATGACTGACGTTCCGTGCGAGTCACCGGTTGTGGATTTTCAATTTGTGTGCACGATAAAAGGATAACTCATTCATTCATTTCCGCGGCAATAAGCGTTAATACTATATATAGATGATTGTTATCAAATATTACTCAACAATTTAATAATTTTCTTTCATCAATTTTCAATTAATTAAAATTATTATTAAATATTTTCCGCCACAAAATGAAAAATATCATATTTCCACCTTATATGTATAAATAAAAGATAATATAATTGGCATTTTAATGATACATACTTCCGAATGATACTAACAAATTTGATGTAATTTTGTAAATTACCTTTGAATTTGACAAATTTCAAAGCGACTATATTTATTCGTACGTTAACCAATTGCCCCATCACTAAATTTGAATTGTTTTCATTACTTTACATTATTTAAACCATTATTCATTTAACATGATTAATGGGTATACCTTTACCGAAACTGAGTATTTTGTCTCGCATCAATTATTATATTCTATGCCCATTCTGATAATCCCATAATATAAATTAATTCATAATTACATTACCATCATACATTTCTATACATATATATATATTATTAATTTTAAATCTAAATACCAACATATGATGTATTAATATGCAAATAAAGAAATTTTGCCTCATTGATCCAAATTAAATGTATGATCACTGTAATAAATAAATCTTCCATGTACTAAATTCATCATCATTCCAACTGTAAAGAATATATTGTCATCGATGTAACTAGTTTATCAAAAATGTCGATTTCAAAATACGTTGCCTCCCGCACATTTCCAGGCATACTTGAGCGCAAAAGCAATACATTATTCGCAGCATTCGAAATATCATCGCTTATACTCGAAGACCTTGCAATTTGTTATTCCCATTCACTTTATCCACTCTCAAAGAGGATCTCGTCCTTCCAACGCTCGTTACAAAAAACTCACCTGCATTCCCCAGAAATGCATCACCCGCAATGCCCACAACCTTTTTCCTAAATACAAAAAAAAGCCTGAGACGCATCTAAGTTCCCCGCATCGAGGCGTGGAACGTGAGTCGAGTCTTATATATACTTTCAGTATAACCAGCATCAGCGCTTCGAAGAAAGAGAACCTCTATACATAAACGGGCCCCGAGTGGAGCGTGTGCACACATACAGCATACTCTTTCTCTCTCTGACTCTCTTAGTCTCTTTCACACACACACACACACACACACACACACGCGCGCGCGCGCATACGGGCGCATGCACAGGTAGAAAAGACGCCAGGATCTACACTCGACTCACCGATAGTTCCGCAGAAGAGCAGCACAAGCAGGAAGGACAATGCCGCCGGCGGGACAGTCATCGTCCTGGGCCTCGCCCAGCGGGCCCAACGCTCGCGGAGCAGGAGCAGCGGCCAGCGCCACCGCACCGCCGCCGCCATACCTCCTTTTTCTTTCTTCTTTTCCTACACTTCTATGCTCTCCTCCTTCTCCGTCTTCTCTCGTTCTACTATGTATAGATATAGGTATAGAGCTCTCTACGGTCTTTCGGTTACGTTCACCTTCGTCCGAACCACACACTAGGCCGATGTTATATACGTTAAATACCGGTCGTCGTCGTCGCCGTCGTTCTCGTGGTCGCGCGTGCAACTCTCTTGACACCTATGCTCTCCTCGCGTCCTCTCCGGCAAACTTGGCCAAAACTCTGCGCGCACACAAGCCGATCCCCCTTAAATCGCGCGAACTTTCTCCAAGTCAAAAACAACAACTAACAACACACTTTTCGGAGCTGTGACAGAAACTATATATTATACATATATAGGAGCGCCCGAAAAGAAAACACTGCACACGCACTATAGGATTCGTTGCTGATGATACAACGAGTCTCACCGCGGTGGAGTCATCGTCTTCAGCTGCTGCCTCTCCTTCGTCGTCGTCACAACCGATGACTCGATTATTACCACTTGCGTATCTCTCTCTCTCTCTTTCTCTCTCACACTATACCGATCTGCTGCTCTTTTAGACACTCGCGATTTCGGAGCATAGCTCGCACCCGATCCTCGTCTTTCTCATCATCGCCGATCTCTCGGATTCGCGACTATTTAAATCGGTCGCAACGGTAAGAAAGAGAAAATAAAAGGGTTGAGAAAGAGAGCGAGAGTGGGAAGAAAGTGCAGCGCGGAGCAAGCTGCTCGTCGACGGGCGCCGCTTGGCCAACTAGTCGGCTCGCAACGAGAGAGGCTATGTATGCCGTGCTGCCGCGGCGAACGCACAACACGCCGTGCGCGCGCTGGAGGGGGGGAGAGAGTGAGAGAGAGAAAGCGGGGACGCCGTCGCGGTATACTCTCCTCTCACTCTCTCTCTCTTCTCTGTAGCGATATGCTACGTGGGTACATGTATATATATACATATATGTATACAGTCTCTGCTGAGCGCGGACTGTACGTGATACTTGCAGCCACGCTGCTACATGTCGTACGCGGCTTTTAAAATCTGTTCTCTCTGTATCTCATTGATAAGCGACATCGATGCAATGGATAATGGAGATCTTTTAGGCATGCAGAGTGGAAAATTTTGACGAAACGGCGAGTTTTTCAGGAATGTAGGTATACTCGAGGTGTGAATCTGTCTTTGTTGCACCAGCAGGGCTTTATTAAAGCGTGAGTTCAGGTAGTGGAGGGGGGGGGGAAGAGAGAGACTAAAGCGTTTCTCGCTCTCTTACTCTCTCTTATGTGCTTTCTCGAGTATAAGGTACTGTAGCGTATATAGGTATAATGTAGACGGTGTTCCACCCCCTCTACAGCTGAACGACTCAGTTTCTCTCTCTCTCTCTCTCTCTCTCTCTCTCTGTCTCTCCAGTCTCTCGTCCTCCGTCTCTCTCACTTGGCCGGCATACAAACAGAGAGAACTCGACTGACTATTCCCTCCCTACCCCCGCATACTCGACGCACACCGGTGTGCAGCGCCGACTACTTGTTGATCGGCTGCCCAGGGCCGGATCGAGAATTGCGTTAGGCCACCGGGATTCTCTTCGATTGCAAATATTTGCAGGTGAACAGCTTTCCGTTGGTAGAAAATTGTGTTTTACATTTATGAGCCATGATAAGATTTGATGCGACGAAACTTAATTTTCATATATGCACCTGCTTTTAAATTTTAACATTACGAATATGCGCTGTATATTATTTCCTGCAGGAAAGGAGATTCTAACGAACAGGTGCTAGCGCACTGCCTTATGTTCTGAAACATATGTGCATATAATGCGTAAGAGGTACGAGAGAGGGTATACGAGCTTCGAAAAGTTCTTAGAGTCTTCGAAGTGCATTTTTAAAAAAAAATATTCTTGGATTTAAATGCAAATAATGTAGTATTATACTAAAACGTTATGGAAATAGTTTAGATATATAACACTCTATTAATTACTTGTAGCAAAAATGTTATTTAAATATTTTATATGTAATAGAGCATATAGTTTAAAGTAATACTTTAAATTATATTTCTGTTTATAAATTACACAATTACCATATACCTAAATTAATATAAAAAATGTAAGTTTTTATTACAAGACAACGTGATATCAATCTGCAGTTTGCTCTGCAATGAACACAATACTGAAATTGAAGTGAAAGTGTCATTTCAAAATATCTAAATTTAATCGAGCAAAACCGATTGTTTAGTTCTATGGCACTTTGTTAGTTACAAAAACTATAAAAACAAATCGACTCTTTTATAACTAAAGTAGAAAAATAATAAAGTTTTAAAAATATAAAGTAGGTACTTAAAGTAATATTATTTTTAATGAAGTAAAAGCAATGAGACATAAAAATATTTTATATTGAGTTGAAATTAAAGTATTTTAATTAGATACAAGGAAATTTCACTATTTTCATATAATATCTATTTTTATTCCCACTTATATTAAATTACGGATGTAATAGTAAAAAAATATTATATATATATTACATGGGTTGAATTAATTTACAGCAATCTCGAAATTTATTTTAAATCGATAGTTTTTTATTATTTAGAAAATAAATTTTTAAGAATGAAAACTGTAGCTTGTGGAGAATGAAATTGGTCATTTGTTTAACTCTTATAAGATAAATCAAGGGGCGCGACGCAAGTATCACAACAGAGACGAGCCACACTTTCATACTTTATAATTTGCTTTAAATTAAGATTACAGTAAAGATGCCACAAGTGTTTTCAAAATATCACTTACAGGTAAATTTCCATATTTCTATTTACATCCTTGCTTCTTCACACTTTTTGTGTTCTATATACATCTGATAATGGTTTTTAGCGTATTATACATAGGTAAAAAATAAAACTTCAATTTAATATTAAATAAGAAAATGTTAGCATCATATAAAAAGTTAGTATGTAAAATCCTATAAAAGTTAATTTCAGTAAAAAAATACTGTATTTTCAATACCCCAATAATCTGCTCATGAAAAGATCTTTTAGATAAATTTGTACATCTATGTGATATAATTAAAATAAGATTACGTATTTTTAATGCAGATTCGATTTAAAGTAAACAATAAATATCGGATGTAGATAAACAGTTACATATTTTTAGCATACTTAACTGTATGAAATTAAAGTAAATATAGGAAATTTCCTTTTAATCGATGTAATGTGATCCTTACATAATTTAATGGAATTAGATCATTATTGAAGTAATAATCTCATTTGATTTGTAAGATGTTATTGAAATGAATTTTTAAACCATATTTAACTCTACAGTATATACATGTAAGTTTATAAATGTTTTAAAACCAATTCATTTAATTGGGATTCGCTAGATGATAAAATAGCTGATGATATATTTTCCATATCTAAGTCAAGATAAGCTATATAGATGAAATTACTAATCATTTTTTAAATATTTTCACTTTTATCCTTTACTTTTAATATGAAAACTGGAATAAATTTCATCTAGTTTCTTATGCAAAACATTTTACATATTGAATTCGGTAATGACTGCCACTTGATTGCTTACGCAAGCTCTTTAGTAAACGACGCTCAGAAAGTTTTAGAAAATCTCTTACTCGTAAGTAGATAGAAATATTTTACGATTGCCCTAAATTTCGTTTAACGTTGTTTTATTTTTTAAATAATTTAACTTTATCTAATGGTTAAATAATATAATTTATATGAAATAATATATAATATTTATATCTATATAATACTTAATAGAGATGCAAATCGCGTAAAAAAATGTTAATAAACATCTAGGGTGGATAATTAAGAATAATAATGTTTTGATTATCTAGAAAACTAATATTATTATGGAGTATAATAATGATATTATTATTACAGTTGACCCATACACTATATTATAGTATATAATACAAATAATTTTATATGTAAGATTAAGTACATAGATCATGAACAGATTAAATAATTATAATTTTTTAAATATTTGCAGAAAAGATAAATCTATTATAACATATATGCATTATAATGTATATAACATATCTATTATAAATCACAATATTATAGCTGCGTGATGAAAAGTCGAAACCGAAGACATAATTTTCATATTATTTTTAGGGTATAATATACAACAGTTCTTATGAAAATCATGTTAGTTTCGTAATTTCCAAGATTGATATATAAGCCATTTTCAGATACCAATTTAACCTATTTTTGGTACTAATGAGATATTTCCGACGTTTTCTCCGATTCATACTTTCGATAATGTTGTAAAAGAAGATAGAAAACTTTGGAGAGGAGGGTTTACCCCGCGGATTACTCTATTAGCTCATTTTCTCTTAACTATCGTAAAATTAGATTTTAGATATTTGATTCCAGCTTCTCGAGGAGATTACATTACTAAGCAATTGTTGCATGCGCCCTAAATTCGGCGAATCCTCTTGCTAAGGATCTCCGAGTCGCCTTGGATTGGTGTCGTCTGGAGAATCAGTATACCCCAAGGGTGCACGAGGACGAAGTAGAAGCCCACATGCACGCTAATTGAATCGCTGCAATTTCAATATTTATGATATTTAGCATTATAATAGCTTTTCTTATTCATCTTTCTTTCGCTTGCCACCTACATCGATTTCGTTTTTGTCCTGAGCCGCTAACGTAACAATAATTTTCTTGTCAGATTTGTGAAGTAACGAACCCGTAATGTAACAATTAATCCACGTGATTCATGATATTTCGGTATGCAACGTAATTTAATTAGCGTTAGCATTATCGTGATGAAATGATATATTATTGCAGATAAGACACTGGACGAGTAAATATATGTATATAAGACCTTAGGTTGACAAATTCAAAGAATTTAATGTACTTTTTAAATCTTGCGTACCATTGAAAACCTTAATTTACCGATTACAGATCTGCAAATGACAGAAAAGAATGTGACTAAACAAAAAATTATAAAAAACCAGCGCTATGACTTTCCTTTACTTTTTAATGCAATCGCTGACCTTTCAACCCCTCCAATAATATTGAACTAATAATATAAGCGCATGCAGTTCGGTATACCCAATAACCCTCGAACTCATTGATTGCTCCAATCGCTATAGCTATCATAGACTAACACTTGCTCCGCCACGAATGAAAAAAGCCAATCAGAGCGATGAAAGTTTAATATTGTCCAAGTGTTCTCGATGGGATATCCGCAGCCGGTCGTTCGCGCACAAAGTGATCGATCCCCGCGAGCCCGAGCATCGCGGTCCAGAAATGGACTTCCCTATATACACTGCAACACAAAGCGGGGCGTCATGTACCGCTGCTGCAGGCGCAAAGTAACGCGAGAAGAGCTTATCCTATAATACGATAACAGCAAGCGCGGCCGCAATCATACGAGTCTATATATACTATATATAGACATAGAGAAAATCAAGTCGAACTATCATAACGGGGCTGCTGCTGCGCAAGACTGTTTCGATTTCCATAGGCAGATGAGGCCAGCGGCCCATAGCTGTGAGATCTCCTGCTGCACTGTCACAATGTGCATCGCACGCTCGCGCCCCGTTTAAATACACATGCACGCAGATCACCGGACTATGTATGATGCGAATACACACACTCACAGACGTATATGTATACACATATGTAGACGCACTTGTATTTGCGCAGGATGCATATACCGGGTGCAGGACCGCGGCCGGATCGCAACCGTTCCCTCGAGGATCCCCTCGTTTATGCGTATATCCAATACCATATATGTAGAGTATATATAGCGAGCGATCCATTACGGTATATTAGGGCTTGATACGCTCTCGATGCCGTTGCCGCTGCAGCAGCACAGCAACGTACTCACAGCTCGACAATCGTCCCATTCGAATTCGGTGCACCTCGACTTGGCACGCGTCACGCGCCCGACATCCGCGCTATATGTATATAAGCGTATTGTTGCACCCGCGAGAAAATGACATCGGGACGGGAGCGAGGATTTTCTGTACGCTCGTGTGTGTACGTGTCGTTTTTTTTCCGCGACCGCATTGCGAGAGCTGTATTCTTATGTATTTTCTGTGGATTCGATTCTGGGAATTCTCTGTGCGTTATTTTTTAGGGTACGAGGATTTGGCCGATATAAAGCACGATTTGAAGCTGCAGATTGGAAGTTATGCTTTATACGCTTGTGAGAAATTGGTTGTCTTAGGTTTGCATAAAAAATTAGTAGATTGCTAGTATTTGATTTTCTAGAAAGTGTATTGAACGAATCTTTTTTACCGTTAATTATTATGATGAATAAGTTTGAATTTAGTATTAGTTAATAAATATATGATCCCAATATATATGTTTCGAGGAAAGTCGAAAGTTTTCTGCAATAGACGACTATTGTACTTTTTACCATTCTAGTCAGAACACAAATAAACCATATTGTAGTTCTTATGATACTTACATGTAAATATACGGTCTTATAAAATATGTAAGCGTCTGAATTTTGTATAGGTGACGGAAACTATCTTTTGCACGGTTCCGGAAAGTTCGAGACATTGGCCAGTGAGGGATTGCAAATATTGTGTGACTATTTTTGAGCCTGAAAGGGTGTCATTGTAGTGGGTGAATGACGAAGGGATATATAGACAAAATCGATCGTTATATAGTATAATAAGGATATATAGTCGTCAATACGACTTATTGTATCGTTCTTCGCACTTTTTGCCTGAGACCGGACCACAAATATATTTTTTGATGAATAAAGTTTCGAGAAGAAATTACTTAAAGTGGTTTTGTTAAAAAGCACTTACAGTCTTATATGCGGAGTCGAACATAAGATATCGCACTATTATGTGCACTTTTATTAACATGTTATTTAATAGATACACTACATAAAATAATGTAAAAATAGGGTATGAAAGTTGAAGATCTGTACGTTCTAATGTTTGAATGAAAAATGGGGGTAAGCAATTCGAACTAACTAAAAAGATATTACTGCAGGAAATGAAAAATATATACCGTTTCATATAAGCTATCCGTACATCTGCTTAAGTTATTGCAACGTATAAAAACAGGATAATATTATGTAAACATTGTTATTTTGATACTAATGTCAACTACAACTATCCTAAAATTTATAAATCAATTTAATAAATATCATTTATCCAAATCGATCAACAATTTCGAAATCTTCATTTTATACTGTAAAACGAAATTGGAAGTCCTGTACATCAAATACAATAACATCATATGTATATTCAAAACGTTCATTCAAAAATACTGGTATTTTTTTAGTAAAAACGCAAATAATGTTATTGTCATTCAAAACAGTTATAAATATCGTTTTGAATTTCAGTATAAAGTATTTTTGAATTTAGCTCACCTGAATACAGAATGTTACAATGATCGAAAAGTATAAATATTAAACTATCTTATATTAATGAAGATAAAATAACCAAATAACCTATAATATTATCTTTTCTTTAAAATTAGTTTTACGTATGCAAATACTTGGATTTAAATGCATTTATAAATAAATAACTCATATCTATAAATTGTTAATATTATTCTAATATAAAGAATATATTATATTGATTAACGAACAATACTTTTGTTGCATACATTATACTACATATAATATATATAATATACGTAGCAAAATTCATTGTTCGTTAATACCTCAAAAATTCTTGAAATGAATTTATTTCATCTTTAATTTTGTGCATATTTACTTCATCATACAAGCATATACCTACTATATGTAAAATGTTAAAGAGCTTATAATCAATGAGCTTTAACATAACAGATACGCTGGAGTACCTCTTCATAGAGAAACAAGGTGAAAGAACGTAAGGATTTCCACGAGAAAATACAAAACGTACAACAGCTCTATATCCACGGACTCTCCACCCTATCTAATCCCCGTATCCATCCGACATATTTCTTCACCCCTTACTAAATTGCAGCAAAGCAGCAAAAGCATGAAAAAATAACACTCGGCATTATATCCCCAAGCGAATTAAAGCGCACTACATAAGTGCACACAGTACGCACACACACAGAGACAGGCCACCGTACTTGCACTTGCAGCTTGCAGCTCCCGCGCAATACAGAAGTATAAAGGGTATAAAGCTGCATGCGGATGGCGCAGGGTGAATAATACGTGCAAGTTTGATCGCGCGTGGAGCGCCGCCTCTGGTGCAGTGTGTAGAGAATGAGAGAATGAGAGAAAGAGAGAGAGAGAGAGAGAGAGAGAGAAGGGATGAAAATGCGTCGGACCTGTCTATATGCAAGTATTATCGCTGCTGGCGCAGTCCCACGAGGTCCTTGATTTACACACGAACGGGGCGCGAGATTTCATTAATGCCCTCTCCCGCTCGGCTCGTGTTCTTCAAACCCCTATAGCGCTCTGATGCCGCCAGCGAATTATACAGCGGGAATCAAGTTCTGGTTTGGTTTATACAATATTTGGCGCGCAGTGCGAGAGAACGAGAGAGAGAGAGAGAGAGAGAGAGAGACAGAGTGGGGGGGGGAGAGAGAGAGAATAGATCTATACGTCAAAACGATACATGCCCGAGGGAATTTGGTCTATTCGTTATTATCTGTTTTGTACGTTTACAATTGGCACATTTGCAAGAGAGAGAGAGAGAGAGAGAGAGAGAGAGAGTTGGGTAGTGCACATCGGCCGACCGTGATAATGCACTTAATATAATCTGCCAGACGAAACCTCCAACTCGATACGATTTTATATACCCATTACTATTTTGTCGATGGCTCGTGCTTTCTGACATGATCCTAAATTTGAAACATTGCAGAATTCATTTTTTTGATTGTTTATTATACACAAAGCTTAGGTCGGTTTTACTAATTCCATAGTGATACTTGCAGATTTTTTTTAATAAAGAACTCAAGTAGATCTTGTGTTTTTTTTATTTATTTTAGAAAAGGTTGGAGCATATTAGAGTCCCTCATTTGTTTGTTAATATTAATATGAATATATATATATATATATATATATATCGTGAAATTTTTCACTTTTTACACGTTTACGCTATACTGAAGTGCCGCGAAAATGTAATTTTCATTGATTTTATTTCAATACCATAATGAACAAAGTGAATTCAAATAATCTTATTATTTATCAATTCTTAAATGATCATCGGAGCAATCGATTATTCTCTCGCATTTATAAATAAATAAATAAATAAATTATCTTTTTGAGATAATGCAATTGAAATTTCACAAAATCAATTGGTGAATTGACTCAAAGTTTCCGCGACCCTTTGTCAAAAATAGGTATATATGCGGCCTGATTCACGTAATCAAATTGTTATACGGTCGTGTTTTGTCCTCTGAATGGTCAGATTACATTGCAAAAAGTTAATGTCGCATCGCAGCAGTTGCCTATATAGCAGGGTATAGCTTTCATTCTTAGATAAATGGGAATTCAGGGATCGCACAGGGATATCATTCGATCACAGCAGTCAGTCGTAAATTTCAATTCACATCATAAATCATTTTTTTACCTCTCTCTCTTTCTGACTTTACACAGACAGATTCGAAAGTTATAGCGCGGTTAGCAAAAATCAGAGATTACACGTCGTTATCCCATTTTACTCGTGATTTTTTTTTTTTTAATTTATAAACATCGATATTTGTTTTGCGCGCACATTTTTTATTATTGTAACAAGATTTCGTATTTTTTACTGGAATTTTACACTCGCTTGCACGAGAATTTGTTGCGATAAAGTACGAATGTTTATGTTAAAAAATATATTTATCAAACTGTATAAATGAAAATTTGCTTTTACATGGCTTGAATCTGTTTCCAATGTATTATTCGTATTTTATATTTTATTAAACTATGCGCCAATCATTAACGTTATTAATTTTTCTAAATCGGACTTAATAATAAATACAACACTGAGAAAAATGGATACTGCGCGCAAGAAGAATAATCTGCTCGTGAGATATCTACGTACGGCAAGATAAAATCTGCTTGAAGCTAGTAACCGGATTCTCCTTTCTAAATTATTGTTTTCTTGTTTCTAGCAGAAAAAACTCTTCGTTCTAAACCAACATACGGCCGGCAAAAATAACAGTGCTTGCTGTAAAATGAAATCTTCTTACTGCAAGTAGATAAATTCTACAAGAGGTATCCCCCGCTCGAATAAAAGAGCGTTTGTCTTTAAAATTAAATTTATTTTCTGAAAGACAAAATCTTTTTCCTGTAAGTAGATAAAACTTATTCCATGAAGCTGTAACTAATTTCCCTTCTAAAGAAAATTTAAGTCCTTTCACAAGAACCTTATCAAGTGCAAATAGATAATAACTCTTCGTTTAAACCGTGTAACATTGAAACTCACAGTACGTATTTCGAAAATCTTTAGATTTTATATTATATGATGTACAATAGAAATACTCGCGTTAGTCTGATTTTCGTCACCAAACAGTGCACGTGCGTTAACCGCAAAAATGCAGAAACCGAAGATAATGGACGAATTCTTATAAAAGAAGCACCGCTTGATTAAAGTGTTGGTGATGTGTTAAGGGGTAATTTACTCTTTTTATCATTAGTTTTTACTATACCAACTTACTATAATTGCGTAACTTATTATTTTTTGACTCCTCGAAAGAAAAGTCGTTTTATACGAGAGGATTTTTTTCTAAATAAACTGCAAGAATAAAGTAGAAATGAAGAAGATGAATTTGATTGCAAGCAAAAATCCTTTTATGGCTGGAGGATTCTGCTCCATGCAAGAATATAATTTTACCAAGAATAAATTAATGTAATGATAAAAATGATAAAGCTATTTCAATGAAGTATATAAGTGAATCTTTTATGATGGATTTTGATTTCCATCGAATGGATTTCTTCTTATTGTCAGTATATGTCAAATATTTTCAGAAATACTTTAATCGCAGATTTAAAAGATTTTAATTGAATGGGTTTCTTCTTGTAGCAA
>UELV01048298.1:2837-20290 GCA_900490015.1 Megastigmus stigmatizans
GGGGGGGGGGGGGGGAGAGGACATTAAGTAATTGCTAATCGTAATATAAGTAATGTACTTATAAAGTCGTAAATATATATATCGACATAATAATAAATTGTCTCGGAGGCGAGCGTTTTACGTAAGCGTCGCGTGTGCACTTTTTCATGTGGCGCGCGCGCGATTAACGTTTAGTGATCTAATTACTCACAGCGAGAGTGCAATCGATATATCGGGGGATTGCACGCATTGGTTGTAAAAAAAAAGCGATGGGGGTGAACGTTCCCTCTCAAGTCCAAGTCTGTCGCTAATTAAAAAACATATATAGGCACGGCTGAGAACTATTTTCGAAAACTATTACACGTGGTGTTGCCGGCTTGACATTTACAGTTCTCTGCGCGCGAGCGATATACACTACTCTCGTTCGAATATAATATAGAAAAACCGCGCCTGTACACTGAGCTAATGAACGCCGCGGTGGCCGTCGTCCCTATGGGAAAAAGCGTTCCATATACAAAAACCAAAAGAGAAACAAAATCCATTTTCCATTCTCGCGAGCGCGCGCTTTCGAAAACTCCACGGCACACGAGAGATACGCGCCGGCGCGGCTTTGAATCAATGGGAAAGCGCAATTGCGCGCGCGCACGCACGTGGAAGCTCGCCGCCGTAGACGCCGCCGCCGCGGAGCAATAGCACACGCACGAGCGGGACGCCTCTTTATTTGCGTTACATGGCGGCGGCGGCGGCACTTTGCGCGGGACACGTCCTCCTATAAAGGAGACGACAACGGCCGACCACGAAGACGACGACGACAATTTCCGCCTTTCTATGCCGTACGAAATTTCCATCCGTATAGCTATTCGCTCTATCACGAGCTCGTTACTCTTCGTCACAAACACACGCACACACACACACACACACACACACACACACACACACACACAGCGCGAGAGTCCTAACAAAGCCATGTTTGACGCTCATTAGGAGAAAGCAATGGATGTTTCCTTTCAGCGCGCTTGTTTCGTTCGTCTTTTTTTTTGAGTTGGCCGAGCTCGTCTCTCTCCCTCTCAATCGTGTATATATACGTAGGAAATGAAAAGTCCAGCGAGCGCGCGGTAAACGGTGGGACGGACGCGATTCCGATGCGAAGGATGAGTCGCTCTCTTTTTTTCTTCTTTTTGTTCCATCAACGTGTACGTAGCATACGGCGCACTTTTGATTGGGCCAAGTGCGTTTTGTATATATAATACACTCGTGTCGTGTGTATATGGGCTCTTTGCAAACAGTGAGGACGATGCCCGTAGGCGGCTTATAAGAACGGGAGAGAGAGAGATCGTATCGCCGAGCAGTGCCATGCACATGTAACCTCGCGGAGCGTTGACAGAGGTTCGTACTTTGTTATACACAGAGCGCACGCGCGATGGTGCTTGAAAATTTTAACACCCTTTGTGCTTTGGCCGTGTAAGCGACGACTGTTGCCGTCGCGGTTATATAAAAAGCAATTAGCGCGCGTGATTTTGCATGGGAAAGTTCGAGAGGCGAGGCGAGAGATGGGTATATGTAGGTTACAAAATATAATGCGTCAAATCGATATTCGACCTTTGTTTCTTGCGCTCAAAGTGATATTCAGCGTGTTTGATTATGCTTTGTTGCTTCGGATAATGATTAATTTCGTTATATATTTATTAAATTTAGTAGTGCTATATTTGAGTTCAAATTGTAATTAAATAGATAAATAATGAGCAGTGTAAAAAACAAAAGTTAAATTAAATTATTTATAAATTGATATATATTGTACTCCTCTATTCAATTTCCATGCAGTAAATGGACAGTTTTATTTTTGATCTTGAAAAATATGCTTAACCAGCAAATTATATAACTGCTCATTCATTATTTATTCTATTATACTATACTTATAACTTGATTTTAAATGCATAATTTCAACAAAATTACTTATGCACAAGAATTCACGTACTCGAGTAAATGTTAGCCGAGTCCATTCGGATGTACGTTATAAACCGAAACGCTGAATCATAGTAGTTAATTTACAAAAATATAGTTTCATACAAAAGTCAAGAGAAATGCAGAATTATTTTTGTAATTCTTATTTTATGCTAATATTGACTTGTACTCCTTTTTTTATTACAAAAAGAATATCGCTGACGTTGACCAGCTCTTGTTAATAAGTATATAATTCTCGAAATAGACGACTATTATTCGAATTTTAATTTATTATTAAGAAAACGTAATGCTTAATCTTATAGAAACTCATCAAATTAAAGAAAAACCTTCCTTATTTATAGTATTTTAAAATTCGCCGAGGTGATTTTGCTACATAGGTTTAATATGTGCAAGTACTAAGTAGAAACAGATGAGTACGGAAGGACTCCGATTTTCGATAAAACCTTTCAAAACTTTAGCTTTCAGTCAGGGCATCAATTTTTAAATTTTACCGATTAAAAAATATAGAAATGCCCAGCTTACAAACATGAAAAGTATCGAAACAATCTCTTATATCCATATAGCTACGACTCTAGGAACCAGGCACGGTAGTAAACAGCTTTTCTTAAAATCGTATCCGGTCCGATAGCCAAAATATCCAGCTCAAACTCCTCCCCCCAAAAAAATCAGCTCCCGAAAATAGCCTCTTTCCTGCAATCAGGCAAAAGGAACCGTTTTTCAGCCCGCACCGAAACTTTTCGCAAACAATTAGCCATTGTCTCTTTCGAAATCCTCCTCGCGGCACATAGAGCGGATACACGCGCAAAACAGGAACAACGAAAAATGTGTGTGTGTGTGTGTGTGTGTGTGCGTGTGTGTGTGTGTGAGTGTGTATGTGCAGCGCGCGATTCCGAAAAGCACGACCAAAAAAAAGCAGTAGGCAACGGACACACACGCGACTGCCGAAATTACAAAATAATAGCAGGCAGCCGCTGCGCGCACCTTCCTCCCGAAACACATACACACACACAGAGAAAGAGAGAAAAAAAAGGAAGGAGCAGCGGAATCGCTAACGAGACATATAAACGACCTCCGAGCCAATAAAAGCCCGACACCGCGCGGCGGGGCCGAAAACCCATAAAACACAGTCATCCGCTCTTGTGTGTCGGCACTCGCTGCTTCGATGCTTATAAAACAACAAAAACACCTCGCACACCGGAAATTCGGGTCATTGAGAAAAGAGCTACTGCTATAATGCAGCAGCCTCAGAGAAGGGATTGCGGAAGTGGCGGATATATCTATACCCACCAGTCCCACTTCCCTCATGCCTAGGTTATATATATATATATATATGCACATTAAAGTGTGCACATCTATAGCGCGAAATCATCGAATCACATCATGCGACCACGCGGAGGAGAAAGGTACGTACACCTAATGCCAAAGAGCTCCTCTCCTATACATATATATATGTAACATATAACGTACGTACATTTATCCGCGAGCGAAGAAAGAGCCTCGCTAATGCATCTATGTGTGTATATATATAAAGATTTTCCGCCCGGCATACACACACGCAGATAGTATACAGAGTGTCTCGACTTTCACGCAAAGGCCGCACACTCGCACACAGACGCGGTATACACGTAGAGCACACTTTAGGTAAGGAGCTCTGCGGTGCTTAGGAGGTGCATAGATCGGCGCATAGAGAAAGAGAGAGAGAGAGAGAGAGAGAGAGAGAACCCATAGAGTTCAGACGTTCACCGAGCCGCTGCTGCACTGGAGCCGCGTGCACTCGGCGGCGGCGGCGGCTCTCTGTGCAATTTCGCTAGGCGAGCGCCCTTCTCTTTTTCGCCGCGCGCCGCGAGCTCAACCTATACCCGAGCATTATATATATACATATATATACACATCCTCTCGATATCGGCCGGCGCGGCTGCACACGAATCTCGTTTAAATGCGCGCGGGGTAATACGCTATTGGAATTGCCTTCGAGTGCAGGAGTGACTCTGATCTTTAAGAGTGAATTCTTTCCTTGCCCCAGAAATACCAGCATTTTCCCGTTCTTTATTATACATATACATGACCGAGAAATTTGGACTTTTAACACGGCGATTTGCCGAAGCTACAATTTTCTCCTATATATATGTATATAGAAAAAGGTCTTGAACAAACATCGCCAGGCCGCGGATCCATTTGGCGATGCTGCTGCTGACGAGAGCTGCGGCTCGTTACGCTTCGCGTCGTACGGGTGAGAAGTAGGATATACATATATATACACGTTTATTGGTCGGACTTTTGCCACGGGCGCGTAAGTTTGCCACAGCCAGCAGCAGCGGAGAGAGATGCTCGTGGATTATGGGCTCCGCTGGTGCCGCTGCTGCGGTGTGCAGTCGCGCCGCTGCTGCTGTAAGCGTGTGCGAGAAGGAGCGCATAGAGTCGGCGCGGCGGCGGCAGCAGCCAGAGCCTGCGGTGGTGTCGAAATCGCGACTGGGAGTTTGCTCATTCTTTCCTACGCTCGGAAGTTCTGTTCGCGCTCCTGCTGCCGAGCCGATGCTTCTAGATGATACTTTTTTTTTTCTTTTCCAGACTCGCCTCTTTGCGGAGTTTCGATTACTTTTGCTTTTTTCTATTATGGTTTGGCGCTGGTGGGTTGAGTGCAACGATGGGTTTTCGTCTTTTGTCGTTGGTTTATTACAGAGCGACGTTTGTTCGTTAATTGGATTTACAGAGATTATTGGGTTTTTGGGCTTTGAGTATTTGAAACGAGACAATTTGATGGGGATTGAAGGTAAAAGTTGGAAGATCGGTTTAAATTTAACGACGATCTTTCGAATTAGTAAGGTATTGTGGAAACTGATGAGTAAGCGCTTTTTTTTAGACCGAACGTTGCAAGTATTGTATGTATAAAAGCAATCGACAGATATATCCGAGAAAAAAAAAATAAACGTTGCGCATGTGTGTGTGAATAGAAATAAAACCTTTTCCACGTCGAAGTGTGTGATTCAAGGACTGATTTACTTGCGGAATGGAATGCAGATACTGTAATATTATTTTATGTACTTTAGATTACGTACACTTGTGATTTTATTATGATAACAGTCGTTGATTCATATTTAGGCATGACCTCTTGTGTACACCCGCGCTCATTTTTTTTTTTATAAATTACAGTGACGTCTGAAATGAACATTATACAAGCGTTTCAAATAAATAATATTGCGTACGAGCGTTTAATTTAATAGTCTCTTTATAAAATAAATACAAACCGAATGAAAACAATGATTCGTTTAAATTCACAACTATTATTTAGTATTCACGCAACGTTTACGCATAGCGTACGTGAAAAAACTAGGCAACGAATTGTATATATGCCCTCCTGACGAACGACTCTCACTCTCGGTATACCAGTAGAACAAAAATACTCGTCCTTAAAAAGAGAATTCAGCTGTTCGCGCAAGAATTTACAAATAAAGCCTTTCATCCATCATGTAATTCGAAAAAAGCTCTTAAATAACAAAACTACAGAAGCGTGCGAAAATACTTTCAATACGCAAATCGGACAGAAATACCTAAACCAGAGTTTTTCTTTTTTCGACGAAAAAAAAAACAGTTAAACCGCGAGACAACTCGACGTTCCAGCTTCCGCGAATTCAAAAACTCGCTCGATTTCATCGAAAAGCACAAAAAAAGAAGTAGCCAACGGAACACTGCTATATCTCTCTCCGTGGGAATTTAGGCGTGACAAGAATATAATATACGTTCACGCGGTGGAAAGCAATTTTTGCAATCAAGCCTCGTCTCTCTTATTTACTCTTCTACATAACCACTCCCCGCAAAGGAGCGAGAGAGAGACAGAGAGAAAAACTCAACGACGCGCACCGTCGCGAGTTTCACCGCCTTTATATAGCTTTCCAAAGGGAACTCCTCCATACAATTTCCTGTAAAAAAATGAGTATTCATAGAAAAAAAAAAAAAAAACAGAGCAACGAACCTGTGGTGACATCGTCGGTGCGCCGCGATCCAAGCAGAACAACCGGGATAGCGTCCTTCTGGTCGATCTTGGCTGTCGGCGAGTCCTCCCCGCGCACAATGGTAGCGACTACGGCGATGAGGCCGACGAGGATCATCGGCAACGATCGGCTCGTCCTTCTCAACATGTCGAACAACAGCAGCGACCCTCGCTCGCATCAATGCGCTGCGATTTGTCCACCTTGTCGGTTACATTTTTTTTTCGCTATATTTAACTGCCGAATAAAGCGATGTATAACCGATCGAGGCCCGTGTTCGCGACTGAATATCCCGTCGTGGCCGTCGCAGCAGCGGACAAACGGACAGAGACGGAGGAAAGAGAGAATAGAGATTTGGTTTACTTGCACCGTAGTTTCGACATTTCCTCTCCTCGCTCTTTGCAGGAATCGCGCTGCTCCTGCTGCTGCTGCTGCACGCGAATTGACGCGAACGAATAAAACAACGGCACACAATAACAACACCGCGTGGGAGCGAGAGACTTATACGGGTGCGATATTTTTTAAAAATCTAACGCGACGGTTTGACGACTGTTCACTGGTGACAATATTTCTATAGGACGAAACTGTCTATTTTTATTCGTTGTTAATGCCGGCAAATCGTGCGTTGTCGTTTTGCGTCCAGGTCTGTTTACACTATAAAGTGCATTTGAACGTAAGTACCTGCCTCGTGCACAAGTCCATGCCGCACTACTGTGCTGGCATTGCAGTCATCAGGTGTTTGTGTTTTAGCAGCCGGCCAAGAATCGCGCTCTCGCCGCTCTCCCCTGGCAAGGGAGCAGCAGCGGCCTCTGCAGAACCTTCACTCAACTGTTGGGTCACGTGACGGTCTGCGGTCAGGCCGAGCGGTAATCTAACGACTTCGGCCTCTCTCTTTTGCTCCTTTTCCGTCCACTCGGACGACGGGAAAACGTTCGAAGCTGTCTGCTTCTCTTTCTAGCCTGCGAGTGGAACAGAGATGGTAGGACTTTTTTTACGAGGATGCGGCACGTGTGTGTGTGCGTGTGTGCACGCGCATGTCGGATTCAAAAATATAACCTCTGCGCCGTGCGCGGGAGTAAAACGAACGAATATAGAAGAGTTTCTGCTGTGTTTTGGCGGTAAAAGGCTGGTGCGAGTGTGCAGTGTGTTTTCGATCGTGAGAAAAAGTGCCGAGGGGTAGGATTCTTTTATGTCGTCGGTGATTGAACATCATGTTTGTAAAGAATCTGCAAAATGACTTTTACAACGTGATACATGGAAAAGTGAGTAAATTTGATGCTTGAGAATATTTTGCTATTATCGGTAACAGGTTAAGAGACACTTGTTGGGATTTTTAAATGCTGCTGACCATTCATTAAAAGTATTCTGCATTTACATATAATACTGATAACTTTAGGTAAATTAATTTGGAATGAATTTTTTCAGCAATGCCTTATCCTAGTTAATTTTGATGTTGATGCTATCTGTGCCTCCAAAATACTCCAAGCCTTATTCAAAAATGATAATATTGTATACACACTGGTTCCTATTCAAGGAATCAAAGACCTGGTTCGTGTGTATGAAGAAAACTCCGAAGAGGTAATACAACAAAATTTCATTGCGTGATTCCATTTGTAACTAAAACAGAGCTTAGCATATGTTGACTATAAATGAACTTTTTGAACATTGTAGATAGAATTTGTTCTTATGATCAATTGTGGAGGAACCATAGATATTGTTGAATTACTTCAGCCTCAAGAAAATGTTACTTTTTTCATCCTTGATAGTCACAGGCCGTTCGATCTATGTAATATATACAACGAAAAACAGGTACAAATTCTTGGAGATCCAGCTGCTGATGATAATATACCAGATTATAATGACGTCTTTAATGATGAATCTGTAAGCTACATAGATTCTATTATTTTAATTCACGAGCAATGTCAAATTTTAATATTATTTATATTGTTTATTGCAGTCTGATGAGGAAGAGGAAGAAGAAGCTATTTCAGATGGCGAGAACGAATCACATCAAGCAAAGAGAAGAAGACTAACTGAGGCCAAGATGATAAAAAAAAGAGAAATGCGCCAATGGGAAGAAAAGAGAGATACTATTATATTTGACTACACTCAATATAGCTATTATGGCAAATCAGTAAGTCTATTATTACTACTATTAGTACATTACTATTACTACAGTCTATTACTATAGTGGAAAAAACTATTAGTACATTACTATTACTTAGTCTATTACTATTACTACAGTGGAAAAAAATGAATCAACTTAATTTTCATTAAATTATTTTATTTTCAGAGTGCAATAATAGCTTATGAATTAACGTGGCAAATGTCAAGAGATAATTTAGATATGGTTTGGTGGGCTATTATTGGATCTACTGAGCAAACTATATTAAGTAAGGTAGAATCGAGTAGTAGTGTTTTAGAATCTGGCAATTTACAAGGTCATGTTTCAAGATTAAGTCATGCCAGAGGTGGTGATGTAGATAAGCAGCAATTGAGTGCCATTAAAGTTACCTATGATAAAGAGTAAGATAGCCCTTTTTCTTATCTAATACATATTGCAATTATTATTGAATACTATTTATCTTACATAAATTTTGTACAGTCTTCAATTAGCTTTGTATCGTCATTGGACTGTCGAAGATAGTTTGAGACATTCAATGGCAACAGCTGTCGCACTGCGTCTTTGGTCCATCAGAGGAGAACAGAAATTAAAAGAACTTTTAGCTGAAATGGGACTTCCTCTAGCTCAATCTAGGCAACGATTTTCAGCAATGGATCTTAATCTTAGGCAAGAATTTAAAAATATGATTGAAAAATTGGCTGATAAGTACAGAGTATCTAGTATAGTTGGAGCTAGTTTTACAATGCAATATGGATATAGGTTCAAATATTGCGCTTCGGATATCGTTTATGCAATGCTAGCAATAATGGAATCCACTGTAAGTTTTCTTTATCAAGCAGTTAATTGACTGATTTATTCATTCTTTCTGAAGAAATTTTTATAAGTAATCGTATGTCATTTTTTAGTCTCGAGATCGACCGCCGCAGCTGTGTTTCTTGGAGGCATCTGATTGTCTTTCTAGAACCAAAAAGGAAGTCCTCGATAAAGGCATAGAAAAAGCTAAAAACATGCTTGTTCATATTCACAAAACTGCTCAAAGTATATTGGAATTGAAACAAGTGATAAATGCTGGTACATTTCTTTACGTAATTTTATCAGACAGCATAATAAATTGTCATTTGTTCTCGCATCCCCATACACTTCTTATGCTGGCACAATTCACATTGAAAGCATATGTTGAATCTTCAAAAAGTAAACGTGCTCCTCAATGGCCTCTTGTCGCTTCTGCGTTACACAAAGAAGAAGAAGGAATGTGTCTTATTATTGGAATTCCACCTGTATCTGAAGAACAACCTAAAAGGTATATTTGTATATTTTAATGGGTAAAATATATTTTAACATTTAAGAAAATTTAAATTTAATTATTATGCTAATGTTTATGTTAATTATAAATTATCAATTTTTTACGAAAAAAATTTTGTAATTCAAATAAAATTCTAAAAAATTTTCTAGCTACATACATGAAGTGTATTATGCCTTTATTAATTTCAGCTTATTTGGTCGAGCCTTTGAACAAGCAGCTAAAAATACAAACTCAGTTATAGAGGCTGACTATTTTGATGCCACAAGTAAAATATAATTTAAATATACATTTACAAACGTAGAATTTGTTTTTTAATATAATGAAAATTATATTTTTTTTAGTTGCAAGACTGAAAATCGAGGATAGACTTAAATTCTTCGATGCTTTGGCAGCCCTACTAGAATTCTAAGTATATTTAAAAGTACAAGTTTTATACAAAAAAAAATTTTATTTTTGTACAATACCGAGTGATTGGATGTGATTCACCGTGTAGCGTATTTTACGATCTGAATGACACAAGCAATGTGAGTTACATTATGATTTTTAAAAGTATTTATTCCCTAGAAAATTATTAAACTGTCTATTGTCTAAAGGATCAGATCAAACATAATATTGCGATTTGAATTGTTTATTTAGTTAGCAAGTGTAACTTTTAATAATTTTTAACAAGTTTTAAGAAGCTTCATTAACAAAAAAGGCGAATTATGCGATGGAAAGCAAGACGAGTTTCTTAATAATAATATTGTTTCTATCCTTTGACCTAATCAATTTAATCAAAATCATAATTTTGTAAATATGCGATTGTAATTATATTATTAAGCAAAACTTGTAGCAACAAATTAAAAAGTTGTCATAGCGTGATGCTTTTATTTGCACTGACTGAAAGAATTATATGTAAGGTATCGATGACTTAAAATTGAATAAAATGCACGTACGTTATTATCGACGAATTATGTATTTATTTTCAGCTACATTATAAAAAGAAACTTACATACAAAACTATTCCATAAGAATTACTTAAAATTAAAATTAAAAATTATTTATAATCTAGTTCATTTAAAATTCGCTCGTAATTTAAATTAAAAACGTTTTGCGTGTATGCATTTTATTGTGCGTTAACAATATGAAATTAATTAAAGTAAACTCAGACTTAAGTTTCCATTAGAATGAGACCTGTAGACAAGGACAAAAGTCAAGTTGCGGGATATTTGATTTGGATCATAAATGCGAAGATTTTCTGCTTTTTCTTTTTCCTTCATGTTCTCTACTACTTTCATGACTTACAGACCTTCGATCAAGTCATAATTGTGTCTAAAAACGGATACTCCTATTTCGACTCCCTATTATTGCTATATAATATGACTGAGTTTCTTTAATAAATATATAAATTTGTTTTCATTAGTTTGAATTTCCTAAAAAATATCTAGACTTTCATATTCCTTATTTTACTTTTATCTAATGAATGTTGAGCATATCAGAAAAATGTACTGCCTAGTAATGAAAATTTTAAAATATTAAAAATCAACTTTTCTAAAAAAAATGTAAATGTCTAATAAGTAAAATGTCGCTCAGCTTCAATCTTAACTTGACATTATTAATTATTTTTCAGTTATATGAAGTCTACGCTCCGACGATTGTTCTTAAATACGATTAAATAAATTGAAAATAACAAAATATTCTCTATATGACATTAAGTTTACAAATGAAAATCGAATTGGGAGATTAAAGATACATCGATCGTTATGTAAAGGCAGACTTTCATAATTATCTATAAATCTTCACAACGTAGCTTAACTTACAGGCTTACTTTGAACTCCAAGTTTCTTACTTTGTTGCCGTTATTGTTTTGTCAGTCAATTAAAGATTAATCTATAATGCTGTGTTGATAATATGAGTGAGATTTAGTTCGAACCCGCATTATTAGCACTCGATATTAAGGCGCGTTCGAATCGCTTGTACAAAGAAAAATGATACACTACGCACAATTCTAAAGGACCTCCTGACTATATTACACACATTTTTTTGCACGAGGATTACAAGAATACGAAATATCTTTGCACATCTTTGTTCTTTCTTTGTTTTGTCCGCTCGTCGAGTTTATTAAAACCAGATATGGCATTACCGTTTCCGTACGACAGATCTTACTGAGATCATATATTTATAGAGCTTTTCACTCGTCCTCCATGAAACTTATTTAATTTTGTATTCTCATACACACGTACTTTTGCAGATAGATGAAATTGAGAATAAACAAAGTGACACCAAAATTAAGTAACACGAGCTAACTGTGAATAATAGAGTCGAATTTATGACATTAACATACTTTACCTAATATAAAATATTTACAGTGCAATGATTCGACATTTTAACGCATTAAGTACAATTTGAAGTCGAAAAAGTTCATGGAAGTCCAAGTAAAACCAGCTCGAGCAGTAATTTTCCCCGTCTGCTTTATGAGCATTCGGAAATATTGACATCGATCGCGTGCGGCACACAAAGGCCGATCCGGTTGCTGCGCAACTCTGCGGAACCTCATCGGGCAATTCGTTCTATTCGGGTTTGGCGATCTTGTGCACGGCGGCGATTTTGTTGGTCGGCAGCTTGTCGTTCCTGTAGCCGTCTACGAACTGCTGGACAGAGTCTACGGTTATCTCGGCGCCGTCCTCCATGACCGCGTAGATCCCTCGGGGTATGTCGATGGCTGTCAGCAGCGGCACCGCGTCGTCCAGGCCAACGAATTCCCGCAGTATGTCCGAGGTTTCGCACTGAAAAATTACAATAGCCTCGTTAGCGACGAATCTATGCAAGGATTGGACTATAACATTTATATAATACAATCATTAAAGCTTACTTTAAATAAATATCGTTTCTGTGCTATTGGGATATAATTTATACAGATTTTTTAAGTTTTGCATCTATAAATGTGATGAATACTAGGATACACGTTGATATAGATGAGAATTTTAAGGAAAATGATAATTTTATAATCACTTTTATTTGAATATGATGTTTATACGGTAACAAGACAATAATAATTACAAAATATATAAGCTTATACTGTACAAGTACTCAATAGTAAAACTATTGCACGTTTTCGCGACGCTTTATTTTCCGTAACTGAATCGCCTCTAGTATAAGAAATGGACGTCGGAAGATACGCGAAACAGGATAAAGCAACTCACGTCCAAGGCTATGTAGAACTGCAGCGTGTCGTCTGGATCGTCGTAGTTGGGGTCGTAGTCCGGCCGGTCTCGCCTGTACATCTCGACCGCCGGCAGCAGGACGCTCTCGCCGAATTGTATCTCGCAGTCTTCACCCTCTGGCAAAAGACACACGAGAAAGCGAGAGTGAGAGGGAAAGAAAGGTGAGAGGATGAAAGAATAACGCAGCAGAGCAGAGCAGAGCAGAGCAGAGTCTTTTTTGACTTACCGACAAAGAGAATAATGGCCGGTGCGTCGTGCAGCGAAGTCGCATACTTCTCCGTGAGGATGTTCACCAGTCGGCTCGTCCATGGGAAATTCTGTTGGCGAGGGCATCGTAAAAGAAAATGTTATTGTGTGTACGCGTATATATGTATAGGATATGTATATGTATATGGCTAGTGGATGTGCGCTGCTGCATAGTGCAGTGCAGAGCCATAAGTTTTATGACTGCTAACGGCTCTTTTTACCCTTTACTACTCATTGCGCGCTTCTTCTTCTCCGTTCTTTTTTTATTTCTCTTCCATAATCGCCTGTGCGGTACACTTGCGCGAGCTCGTATATATTTATATATAATTCAGAAACCCCATTTCCCTTCGATGTAGCAGCAAGATAATTCGTTAACTTTGGATGTGTAAGTCCGTCTATTTTTAATATAAAAGATCGATATTGTCTATAAGTGCGTGAAGCGCAAAATGATTTCTAGGTGAAATAGCCTCGTGAGCTTTCTACTTTTATTTTTAACCATTTAATTATATAAAATTACATTCGTAAGGTCGAAAAAAAACTAGTAATCAGCAATATAACAATTCATCCATGCAAATATAACTTTTTAAACAGCTTATATCGAACAACTCGGATTTTCATAATATCTTGTACAAGAGTTAACAAAAAATTCCCGCCGCAATCCTCGGCGAAACATAAACCGATAAATAGCCTTAAACCCACCCAGATTATGCAAACAGAATATTCAAAGTATACACGCGCACATTTCTGAAATCCTCCCCTTCCGCCGCTCGAGCCGCCGCGCGCAGCTCATTGTATTCAAAACAATTCGCGATAAATTTTGCGCTCGACCGAGGGGATTTAGGCAGGAAAAAAAAAGAAGAAGAAGAAGAAGAATAAGCGAAGGCTGTAGTTATATAAAGGGAGAAGAAGAGGAAGGGAGTTGCGAGAGGGAGAGAAAAAAACATAAAGAGCAATTCATACTAGACCCTCTGGATCTTCGAGAACCTCAGTGCGGCCCTCGAGCGTGATTATGTTGTCGCGGGGATCGAGAATGACCAGCGTGGGGATGGCCTGGACGTCGAGGGCCCTCGCCAGTTTCTGCCTCCTCTCCTCCTGCGCGAACGGTATCCTCAGCCAGGGCATAGTGTCTGTGTAGGTCTTGTACGACTCCTCGCTCCTGTTTATACACACACAGACCAAGCAAAACCATCAGTGCGCTTTTCATATACATATATATAGATTATTCCTGCAGAAGCGTGGATTTTTATACGGTTGGGTAAGAATATAGCGCTTTCACTTTTTTTTGTTTGCTTAGCTTGGGGTATTAGTATATATGTATCTTCGAAAGATTTGTGGGTGGGGAAGGAAAATTAGTCTGCGGTGGTAATTGAAAAACTGACGTGCGTTTTTTACTCACGTCCGTACACATAAAGGTTAAGCAGCGTCTCGAATCCCATTGTTAAAGAAGAACGATCGATTCTCCGATTTTAATAAAAATGTTTTAACAAGCTTCTTGGGTAACGCTGCGCTGAGGAAATTACCTGTTTCTTTTTTTTCCGTATATAGTCGCAAAAAGATAATTCCGTTTTTACGATGATTATTGCGCTCTGTATAAGCAAAAGAAAGATTTTAAAAGCAGCTAATCTCGTTTCCGCGGATCGACAGGGTAAAGTTCTATAAAGGAAACATCGATCGTTCGGACAATCGTGCAGAACGAAAGGCACAACGCATATTGCGCAACGACACAGCATTCAATATCAACGTAATTATGTCATGAATCATTCAATACATCCTGCCCTATAAGAATCTCGTATACAACTATAAAGCGAGAAAAGAAGCTTCCGTAACCCAAGTAAATTATGACATAGCCGGAATATTCGTTATATATATAGAAAAAGGAATCTCGTCGTCGTCGTCGCTTCTAATTACATTACCTGTGGAACGTTGCGCGGATTTTAATTAAAAACGCGCGAGCGCGAAATGTTCGAAAACAGCAGTTATTGTACGAACACTCTCTTTACGGGGAAAAAACTTGAATTCTGCTGCAACAGCTCGCGACGATTTAAAAGGATCTATTCTCTGTCGCTAGGTTTATATATTATATACTGAATACCCTGTAACCCGTTCCCCTGCAGTCATTTAAATTACGAAGGCGCTAGACTATAAGTGACCCATTTCATTTCCAGCCGAGTCAGCTCAACAAAAGCCGGTTAATTAACGAATTTCCCTAAAAGTATATGCGTAAAGGGGTGTGGGGGTGGCAGAACAAGCAGCAGCAGCAGCAGCAGCAGCGCCAGCCTCGCTTACTTATTCCGCTTTAAGTGTCCCTTTTATCTCTCTTTGTCTCTCTCTCTCTCTCTCTCACCAGCGGCGGACTAGTTCCCCTTTTGCCCTCGCACTTTTTCTTTCCGTTTCATCCATTTCGACGCAAAAGTCTGTCTGTGTGTGTGTGTGTTTTTGTACCTCTCTCGTAGCACCGATCGATTTCCCATAAGTTGTTCACTACATACACAGCGGCAGAGAAATAACGAGAAACGAAAGATGGGGAAAAACCTCTTCTTCTTCGTTGTCGTCGTTTTTTTTTTATTACTTTTTCCCTCTTTATCATTGTTTCCCTCTTTTCGCCGCGGCAACGAGTTTCGAAATACACCGGGAGATTACAATGGGCGCGACTCGTTTCATCATCACCATCACGGCGGATAGGGAAGGAAAAAGAAAGAGAGAGAGAGAGAAGCTCGGTGCACACGATAATTCAAGTGTTTTCGCTTCCGTGCTAAAAGTATCGATCGCCTATTTATCTCAGCCGCGGAACAATGCCCGGTGAGATCCTCTCGAAATTTTTCTGTTCCCCATACCATATTCCCGCGTCGGTGCCGCTGCTACTGCGCTATTTGCACTTTTCGCGAAAAGCTCGCGTGAGAGAGATCGTTCCGCCACCACTATTGAAGGGAGACGACGTCGATTTGTGATGCCGCGTGTTTTTTGCTTAGGGTGCACAGCTTTCATATTTTCTTCTTTTTTTTTCTTTGCTCTTGTATATAGGGCCTGGGCACAATGGATGTTTCATTATCGAGAGATTATGGTCTGTCTATCTTTTTCATTCTTTGGACGTTTATCCGCGAGTATATATCGAGAGTTCTTTTGGCAGCTTTTTTTTTCTTATTTCAGTTTAGTTTTGTTTGTTGTGCGAGGCTGGCAAAAAGTGCGCATATGTTTTGAAGCGAGTGTATTATGTGTGCAGTAGACGTGTGTGTATTTCTCATTGTTGTCGCGTGTTCGGAAAATTCGCGGTTTTGAATGCCTATTGTTTTTTAGATGGGTACACGAAGGGATAAGACTGACGATAAGAGACTGCATTTAAAAAATATATATAAAGTAAAGAGGCATTTAGAATGCAATCTGAATAATGTTTCACAACGCAAAATATTCTTTCAAAAGCAATTCTTTCTCTGAATTATATTTCTGCGCTTATCTCATTTAAAACGAATAATTTAATTAAATATTTTTACTTCTTTTATCTGACTCCTTTTTATGCGAGCTATTAGATGAAAGAAATATTACTTTTATATTAACGTACTTAATTAAATTCCAAGTATGCCATAAACTCTGCAGTAATATTTAGTACAAGACATTTAAATGAAATATGAATTTGTATGCTGAATGTTTGAATGTCATGCGAATGTTGTCGTATTAAATCAATTTTTCAACGTAACTCACAAACAGACAAAATAAATAACTGCCAAAGCAATATTTAATCATTTTATTTTGTCTTTAACAAAATTGGGTAATACAATTTGGAATTAATTTCAAATCATTCTTAATTTATCCTTCATTTCTCACAAATGCGTGGCATCGATCCCGTATTATTTTCATCCAAACACACTCTAAATCACACAATTACAGCCTGCGTATAATAGGTAGCTGCAATCTCACTAAAACAACGCATGCAACCCTCAAGCCTGCAGCCCCAATTCATCACAGACACCTCAAAACAGTTAACCGTAAACGAAAACTGGCGCACGGTACATTTACGCACTATAATAGCAGTAGCAATAGCGAATCTAAGCGCAATTTCGTCAGTCTGCCACGTGCAGTTACCCGAGAGAGAGAGAGCCTCGTTCCTTAGCCCCTATAACTTTTATACAGCGATCTCGTGTATACGCGAGGTCGACTTTTATTTCCTATTCCCGACTTTATATATATATATATGTTGTGTGTGTGTGTGTGTGTGTGTGTAAACACATAAAGGCCGGACTGGCAATTCTCGATAAGAGCGGAAGTGCGTGACTCTGAGAAATAAGACTGACTCCGATCTGGGCCAATGTACCCGTCGATTCTCCCTCCTTTCTCTCTCTCTCTCTCTCTCTCTCTCTCTCTCGGCGTGTTGTAATGTATCGAGAATTAGGGGACGTTTTCCTCCTCTTCCTGCATCGAGGCGATTTAGTGTGCGGCATGGGGACGCTAAGTCGGCCATTTACCCATTATCTGTGTGTACACTCGATTGTTCTTAGTGTGTAACGTGGGTTACATGGGACTAGTGTTTGTGTGTGTATACGGTATATCCCCCACCAATTCCAAGATCCTTTTTCACTCGAATTCCCTACGTAATCTTTCGAAAACCCTCGCTCAGCTATACTTTATATATATATATATATATACGTATAATATAC
>UELV01048299.1:9910-28051 GCA_900490015.1 Megastigmus stigmatizans
GGGGGGGGGGGGAGAAGAGGGTACGGGAGCGTCGACCAAATTCAATTTAAACTTATTTTTGTTCTTACAATATCTGAAATGGTAAATCTAAATACGGGGAATAAAATATAAAATTGCTTCTGCCAAGGGGTCGCGGCGGGGGACTCGTCCCGGAAAAAGAAGGACGCGCGCCGCGCGAAAAACAGGGAATAAAATGTACCGGAGAGAAGGGGAGAGAAGTAAGAACGCGCGCGCGTGCGCGGAACAGGGGAAAGGAGAGACGCGGCCTGTGCCACCGCCACCGCCACCGTCGCTGCTGGTCATTGAAAATTGGAAAATCGCTCCGAGTCATAAATTAAATCGGACGGCTTTGTGATACCGCGCTCGCCTCGCAGCGTAGTGGCGGCCCCGATTTTTCGCTCTACGCCCGCCGCCAACCGGTGCTCACTTGCCCGTGGAATTGACGCATACGTCAAACTGGCTGTTATGCTATCATACCGTGAGCGCGAGCTGCTGCTGCTGCTGCAAGAGAGGCCACAAGTTTTCGTTCGCGAGGAGCTGACAGTGTGGCGAAGTGACGCGCTCGCGATGGAATTAATGCTTTATGGATTCTCGGACCACTCGCCAGCTGTTTTATCTACCGAGCTCTTTTCGTTTTTTTTTGCGCGCGCGTTTAGCTGCCGAGATAACGGCCCGATGAGAGCTCGGATTAGATTAGAGCGATTTGGTTTATTGAGTGGAGCGGAGCAGAGATTTGTTTTTGTTCAGAAACTAATCTTCTGTCGGATTATTTGCTTCGGTTATTGCTTTGAATAGATATTGTGTGTTGGATATTATTTACCGATTAGATTTTTTTATTCACCTTTTAAATGAAACTGAATGTTCCATTCACTTTTTACATCCTATTCAAAGTATTATAGCTAATAGCAAAGCATCTCATTATCATCACAACCAGAACACAATAATCTCACAGCCGCAAGTGTACGATATCATAATTTATCGTGCCATTTCAATCACAACCAGCGTTTCCAGCACTCGAGGCTAAGCAGAAACAAAATGAAGAATCTCCCTCGAAGAAACGCGCCGTCGCTTTCGTATAACCCCACGACGCGTATATCTCGAGCGCAGGGCAGATATTTTGATTTTACGAAGGGATTTGCAGATTCTTTCTCTTCTCGGTCCCGATAACGCGAAACAGTTTTGCGGGAGGAGAGGAAACCGTTAGGGAGGGGAGGTATAGCGTGGGTCGCCTCCTCCTCGTCGTCGTCCTCGTCGTCGCGGGAAAATCGACGCGCGCGATACTTTCGCGAAAAGGCAATATTCATAAATCACCGTTATACGCTTAGAATAAGCACTGGGAGAACGAGCGAGAGCAACAGAGAGCGAAAGAGAGAGAGAGAGAGCAAGTATAAAGAAAAGTGCCTATTTACGAACAAAAAGGGAGGCGTCGATAGATCACGCGGGCCAGAGGAAATTCAACGCTTTACTTTATTAAAGCGATCAGATTGGATGTGTTTTCGAGTGGCGGCGCCCCCCTACGTTCCCACATATACATTTTGTTGTGAATATTCATATTGCGCGATGCGTTGGTGGCTTGAATCGCAGCGTAGCCATTGTTCTTTTTTTTTTGAAAATAATGAGTGGTTTGGGGTTACTAATGTTTTTATAATCATTTAAATAACTTTACATGATTTATTAGAATTTAGTGTAACGCATATCTGAGACACTCGTCTTTACGTCGTACTTTACCTCGGACCAAATCACGCAAGAAATCTCCGAATAAAAGACTTTGCATCAGATACAGAATTGCACGTATAAAATGGATCTCGTGATAAAAACCTACTCAGCCTCATTTTTTTCAAAGGTAAAACTCATACATCGCATATAAATAACATTCAAAAGTATATAAGATCTTACTCAACCATTATAGAATCAGGCTAATCGATCTCCTCATCTCTGATTTCTCATCAAGTGAGCCTAACGCAAAAGACGCAGAGGCAAACAAAGGATTCGAGGAACACAGCAGCGGCGGTTCGGAAAAACCGAAAGAGAGAGGTAACAAGAGCGCGCGAGAGACAAGAAAAGTATAAGAAGGAGAAAAGGAGCGGCTTTGGTCAGCCAGAAGGGGGGGGGGAGGAGGCCAGGCGCGAAGGAAGGGTTCCTTCGCGCGAGCTGGGATCTGAGATTCTATTAAGATCTCCGTAAGTCTTGTTACGGCCAAGGGAGAGAGAGGGAGAGAGAGAGCGTGTGCCCGCAAATCTCGCAATAAAACAGCGCGGCTTCTCTCTCTCTCTCTCTCTCTCTCTGCTCGGCCGATTCGCTTCCTCTGGTGCTGCGGCGAGCGAGCGGGGGATACGGCACGTAGAAACGACAAAAAACTACGAGGTTCTCCCACTTTCATTTTTTTTTTCTTTACGCTCTTCCAAGTTTGTTGAGGCAATTTTTTTTTCTTAAAAGAATCGATATTTTGAATCACTATATACTCAATTCCAAGCGAATCGTAATCTTTATATAATTGAAATAAAACGGAAAATCGAGCACGATGTATCGCATGAGGTAATTTTCACTCTCGAAAGCAATAATAATACTGTGCCCAATGGGGAAACGTCTCCAGCATTAATAAAAGTACCGGAACGAAAACGAGGGGAGGGGAAAAAAACCGAGTCGATTCGTGGGAAAGCCATCAAATTTTCCCGACACGCGAAGGAAATAATCAAAGCATCCGGCGGGGCCGGGCCCGCTGTGTATAAATCACGTGCGCGATCTCGAGAATCGGCCTCGCAATTACGCGCGGCGGCTCTCGGCTAGCCCCTCAACCCTTTCCCTCTCGCTCCCTTTCCCCCCACCGTAAACAACGAAATCGAAACTTTGGGAAATAGAAAAAACGCACGCGTGCCTCGTCCTATACCCCTCCGTTTATTTCGCGCGCGGACGGATGAAAAAAAAAGCTTCGCTGCGTATATAGCTGCGGGGGGGAAAGGGCCGAAACAACTCTTTGAAAACGAGAGAGAGAGAGAGAGAGAGAGAGAGAGAGAGAGAGAGAGAGAGAGAGAGCTATAAACGCTGGAGCGAAATCAATCAAAACATTAATTGAAAGAGCAGAGGAGACAATGGGGTTTGGCGAGGGGAAACGTACCAACTCTCTCTTTCTCTCTCTCTCTCTCTCGCTTTCTCTTTCTCCCAATGATCGAGAGATATCCCCTTTTTCTGGCTGCTGGATGGGAGGTTTCATCTCTTTTCCTCTCTTGAGATGAGTACTCACGAGAATTTCGCGTTCCCTCGCCCTCTATATACCGCTCGGAGGAGAAGAAGGAAGAAAATAAACTTGGCCGTTTCGGCGAAACATTTGGCTGGATTTGATTTAAACTGCTTGATGAGACTGTCCTGCGCTAGTCATCGGCTATATTATCTGTAGTCAATAGATGGCGCCTCTAGTTTCTATAATACGAAAAATTTTAAATAAATTTTCTAAAAACTAAAACCAGATTATTGTGGGGGATCTTCTCTTAGGAAGACCCAATATTATTTTATAATTTTCTTAATCAAATATATTATACATGATTTTTAAGTATTTACATTATCAAAAAAAAAAATTCTTATATTCGTTAACGAAGAATAATGGCAAGAAATTTTATTGTATAGTCGCAATCAATTCTATTACTTTAAAGAATGAAGAATGATTGAAATCGTTTTAAAATTAATTGAACGTGGTCCGGATGATGTTTATGCGCACTAAATTTGTCAAGAGCAAAGTAGTTTGTACTACAGTAAGGATGAGGGAGTGGGATAAAATAAAAGCCCGCAAGAATGAAGCAACGCAAGTACCGGAATGCACTGCCGGAAAAGCGAAGATAAGTGAAAGAGATCGTCGGTGCAGCGAGAGAAAGAGCGGACTTTGATAACTGTCTGGGTAATGTCGAGGCTGCTCTCTTTTGATGCAGTTTCCAGTCCCAGTCGAGTTAAGAGAGTATCTGTTGGCCACTGCGCGGATGCATTAAAAAGTTCAGATCAACTTTGTGGTCAGGACATTGTGCATCGCTTTATTTTTAGCTCAAACTCGTATCTCATTGGAATCTAATGATAAAGCAATCTTTTCATTTAGTTGATCTTCTTTCTTATTTATCACTATGTTCTTCTCATAAAATTAACATTTTCACAAAATTATCTATGTGCACTTTGTATAATATCTGAACGGATGTATTTAAAGCGATCCCACTACAACTCTAATCCTATTTGTCTTCGATGATCAAATTTTTATAGTTAACTTTCAACTATTATACAAAATCGTTCAGATGAGATACTTCTCATTCGGGTGCAGCTGCAACGATGCGCTTGAAAGATTTTCGTTGGGCGTTTCAGACGGAGGTACAGAACGCGAAAGGCGGGAAGGCGCTTGAAAAAGGACACGAAGCTGCCACCTGGCGGAATGCCCAAGGACCTGGGCGGACACCGATTGCCGCGGAAGTATAGCAGCCTCGGGCCGATGGTACAGAGGCTACATTCATTCTGATTAGCTTGACAAGTTTCGCTAATAAAATTCTTTTGATCGGGCATGTTACATGCTGTTCTTTTATTGAAATACATTAAGAATCATAAGTATGGATTCATTTGAAAAATCTTTGTCGATAGTATCGTTGATAATAATTAACATTATACTATTCGACCTAAGCCAATTATTAACAATCAGTCTGTACATTATTTGCGGATAATTCGATTCGATCGCGACTAAACGTCTAAGCCATAGTTTAATATACCAAACTCCACATACACACACACTTATTTCTCGCACGATAAAGAAAATAGAGAACGCAAAGATCCAGTCATCCATACATCACCTAACTTATCTCGATTCTATAACTGCACGCACAGCCTCGCAATTAGTGTAAAGTTAACGCGCACCGCCCCCACAGTCGAAATAACGCGATTCCATGCACTGCTCCATATAACGAACTAGGCATTCATTAGTGTCCCTGGAGCGGCTGTTGCCGTCGCCCCTCTTGTTTTCATTGATTTAGTTTACACGCGTCTCCGACTCCTTTTTCGCCCTGCACCGCCGACATGTGCACACACGCCACGAATAAGAGAAAAGACACTGCGCAGCTGCTGCTGCTGCTGCGGCCTGTAGGATGAAGGAAAGAAGATGCGTCGCTCGCCGAATATAATTAAATGCAAATCAAAATCACCGTGACAATCAGCCGAAATTAAGCTCTTTGCCCGAGCTTTCATTACTGCTAATGACTGACTCTCTTCGCGCGCGCGTCTCTCTTTCTCTATCCCTCTTCTGTACCACCGCTACTAATTATTCCTGCTGCGCCCGTGGATGTGTGTGTGTGTGCAGTGCTATTTTAAATTTCGGCTTTGAAGAAGAAAAGTATCATTAGTAGGGTATTATTATCTATTTGAATTCGTTTTAGCATTTCGGTGGGAGGGCTGCTGCTGCGGTGTGACGTCTCTGCGGGAAAATTATTCCGCAGTGTGTTTTGCAGCTGCGGATGCGGATTATCTCTTTGTGTATGTCTATACGGACAAATGTGTAATTGTCCGTTTGATGCGGTAAGCATTATTCACTCACCATTAATTTTCACATAAATTCATTGATTTAGAAATATCTATTAGTTCCGTCAATATCATTGTTTTCTCTGTATAGACTGAAATTTTCATTGAAGGTTTTTCTTACAACAACTGAGAGTAGAAAGCTATTATCATTCTAAAAATGAAAGTATATTATAGCGATCAGACCATTTTAAATGTAATTTCAGCGAGAAATATTTTTTTTATGAAATTTTGCAAACTATAACTAATTAATTATTGGAAGTTCTGGTTTTTTATCACTATGAATCATATGATGTATGTATATTAACACGCATAATCAATAAATTTAGTTAAGAACGGCACTCAATGGGCACAATTTGCCTACAGATTAAACAAATTTCTTCACAAATGAAGCGTTTCAAATACATTAATGGCAATTAAAAGGGGAGAGAGAAAAAAGAATTTAAATAAAACCGAGACAACGGGCAAAACGATCTCGGACGAAATATAGCGAGAGGCAGAATAAAATCCATCCAGAAAAAAAAACGAACAAGAGGGAGAGAGAGAGGGAAATGAGTAAAAAGCGAGAGCGAGACACAGAGCGACGTCATACTTCCGCTTTTAGCTGCGGCTAATTAGCCCCACCAATTTGTTGGGCAAAATAAACGTTTGCCCCGTCCGCGATTTGTTTCGTGCCCCTGTGTCCCCACACAACTTTCCCTCTCCCTCTCTCTCTTTCCCACACACGCTAGAGCTTTTACACTGCACACACACATACGGAGAAGAGGGCAGATCGTATATATATATTTATTATATATGTATACATCCAAGAGGGAGGGACATTCTATAGGTACTTCGTATCTTAACCCTTCTCGAACTTCAAACGAAATAATCAAGCCATTCTCTTTAGCCCCAACTGCAAGCAGCAGTGGCTAACGAGTCCCGCGCGGCGGTGCTGCGCGGAAACTAGTGCCAATTATCGAAATCCAAACGCGGACTTGCTGTCTCCGTCTCTCTCTCTCTCTCTCTCTCTCTCTCTCTCTCTCTCTCTCTCTCTCTGTCTGTTTTTTTTTATACTCTTGTGTGACGTCAGTTGAGGAGAAGAGAGAGAGAGAGAGAGAGAGAGAGAGAGAGAGAGAGAGAGAGAGAGAGAGAGACGGATGAATGTCCGCAGGATTTTTAAATGTGTGCCAATGGAGGCGGGGCGCAAATTATTGGACCGACCGACCGAGGGCAATTATAAGTGGCAAGGATTTTTGCTTTTCCCCGAATCGGCTTTTATATGCCCCCCACCCTCCGTCTCTCTTGCTCTCACTCGACTGCTTAGTAATTGCTAACGAGTTTTCTCGCGGGAGATATCCCGTCGTCTGGGAGCTCGTTTCGTCCGTAAAACTATTCAGAATTGGGCTTGTTAAACTTTGGCTTTGGCTTCGATTGAGGCCTGCGAGGGGATGGAAACGAGCTTCATGTTCTCAAAAGAATGTTTATTTTTTCGAATGAAATAAAATGATTTTTAAGATCTGTGACATCTTTGACATTTTTATGCATAAATTTCATAAGAATTTTTATTTTAAGATTAGCAGGATAGACATATTGTCAAATCAGATAAAAATTTTGAAGTATAACATTGGACGGAATAAAACTTAGATCGACAATATTTAACTTTTTCTTTATCAAAAACGGAGCTATAAGAGAATGTTGGCTACAAGCTTATTTTTCACATAAGCAAATAAGATAAATTAATTTTCCTCTAATCCATCGGATTACGCAACGCAAAGAAACTGCACAAAGCGCAAAGGAAAAGGTGCACAGGGGGTACATGTACAAGCGGGACGAGGTTCATTACACACCGAGAGGGGACTTGATATACTCAACGATATGCAACATCCGCGCCGCGTCGCGCCGCTGGAAAGCTGCCAGTTAAACGACCTTTTGCCGCGCGTGTGGTGTACACATAGCAGAAGCGGCAGCGGCAGCAACTCGGAGATAAAAGAAGGCAACGAGGAGGAGAGCGAGAGAGAGAGAGAGAGAGAGAGAGAGAGAGAGAGAGAGAGAGGAAAAAGTGTCGCTTCGCGCCCGCGTCCGCCTGAGTGCGCGCAGCCACGTGACTTTTCTCTTCTGCGGCTTTTCGCGCGCGAGGTTAAATTAGCGGATGCGGCGTGCCGCGGCAAAATCATCCTGGACTTTGAGTTGCTGCTGCTGCGGCTGCTTTTGCTTCTTCATGTTTTTTCAGATCGTGGGAATTCGCATTTATGAATATGGACTGGCTTTAATTTTTGGAAGAGGGCTGAGCTGTTTGGGATTTGGGTTTTGATTGACGTTACGGGTAACTATTTATAAATTTTTAATAGTTGATTGAAAGTGCGATAGAAAATTTAGGTGCTTATTTGTGAACTGAAAAGTGAATAATATTTCAGTAATAATGATGATTTGATTTGAAAATTAAATAATTCATTTTTCAGTGTATAATAACATTTTTTTTCATATAAGTAAATTTAACTTGTATATATCCTTAAAATTCGTGTTATTAAATTTAACAACTTCTGAATGCATAATTCCAAACCATTTTTTCAAAACAAGTATCTAGTTATTATAATATTTTTTTCATTCATTTAATTAAACAAAGCTACGGAACATTTATTCCTTTTCAATAAATGATTTGAATAGGAGAATTCAGGTAAACAAATATTTATTTAAAATCATTCACTTTTTCTAGTACACTTCACTTCACTTCTATATATTTCACTTTTTAGTCGTACAAATCCAATATATATATATATTTTTGATGAAAGAAAAATAATAAACTATATGTCTGTACCCGACCTAAAATTTTGGGGAAAAATTTACCGACATGCATGAATATAATATGAAACTCTTTTTTGCACTTTCAAAAGAACTTTTTAAATTTTAAAACATAAAATCATTGATTTTCCTGAACAATATATATAGTAATAACCATCACATAGAAAACTTTACAAACACATCGACACTTTATAATACATGTGCAATTTCAGTCACAATTATCTTCCTAAACAACAAACTAATCATTCTCTTTGACAAATCGCAATTTCCACATTTCTCCTTATAATTCACATTTTCTCATCACCTAAAAGAAACATCCTCGTCATTCAATCAGCGCAATAATTCAATTCCCGCACCGAGAACTCGCCGAAGCAAAAATCTCTTAATAACCATACACTCCCTTCCTGAACCTGATCCGCCGCAGTCTCGCAACACTCGCAATAGAGAGGCGAGATAGAATGAGAAAAAATGGAGGAAGAAAAAAAAAGAGGAGAGACTCACCGCTTCGCTCAAGGCAGTGGCGCAATGTGCTACAAGTACGTAGGCGCGCGGCTCTCTGGATTACCGCGTGTGCGGCGAGCGAGCATGCACATATACATATACACACACGCGAGAGAGAGAGAGAGAGAGAGCGAACTTTTAAGGAATCTCTATACTATATGCAGCTGAGCGCGAGTAGACGGAGACGTGCAGACACACACACACACACACACACGCATATACACACACGTGTACAACATCGACATCGGAAGCCGTGCAACTACGCCGAGGCGTCTTATATGTCGCAAGTAATTGATACGACCCGAGTGCTACATGACTTTGTATCCTTTTACTCGCTCTAATAACATCGCATTAACCGCGAGAGACGAGAAGCTGCTGCCGCTGCAGCGAATCTCCGCTTTATACGCGCGTAATATATGCCCTTTTATTATTAAAACTTGATTAGAAAAGTTTGTGGGATTCGTTGATGCATGGTATTTGTGCGTCGAATGTTAATAAAATAATGAAAATTTCGTAAAACGCACGATATTTTGGAAAGGTAAATTTTGATAAATCTGGCGCATATGCTCTGCGTGTATAACTTAATTAATATTCTAGAGTAAGGTTCTGATTTAATGCGGCGATTTTAATTTGATTCGAGCATTATTTTTAATTTATGTCGCGCTGACATGAAATTTTAATTAATTTTCAAAATTGCACACACTCTGCATGTATACTGTGGCACTTACATTTTTAATTAAATATAACGTATAATTTTACCGCTCGGCTATATATTCTTTAATATTAATAAATAACTTGTTTCGAGCGTTACGGCAACATCGCGTAATCTACAATGAACAACATTTTTTTCTAAAGCCGAGACTTTTGTCGAGATATTTTTAAAATTTCACTCATGAAATTATTAACTATTTTTTCATATCTATAATGTTCAACTACCTAAATATCGCATATGCAATTATAATCGAAATATTTTAAAATTACTTTTCACTTCACAAAGTGATGTAATAAAATCCTACCTGATGACAATGATGCGGAGCTTCGGGTAGACTTCACGTTGGGAGCAATTTTGCCGCCTTGTGTATCCCCTCGTCTCCGAAAATCCAAGAGTCCCGCGATATCAAATGAACAAAAATGCAAATTGCTAAGTATGCAACAAACAAAACAAGTCCGTTCAACAGAATCACTTCACACGCACGAGTCCTCAACAAGAATCCGCAAGTGTCTAGCGTCAACTTCTCGTACTCTCAAACCAAGTGAATAGCAACCGAGAGTGGGAATGGAAGAAGAGCGAACCGGACGCTCGAACGGCCGGTTGTAAACTGTCGCGTGCGGCTGCCGCGCGGCACGCCACCACCGGCGATAAATCCCCCCTCCATTAGGAGCGCGCAACCCCTGCGAGCGGTGGCGGTGGCGGCGGCGACGGCGGCACGTAGACCCCCTCACGCGCTCCCACTACGCTCTTCCTATCCCCACTGGACGGCCGGTAGCGGGGGATGCTCGCGAGCGCGCCCTCCACCATCGATTTCCCCTCCGCCACGCGCGTGTCGCGATTTATATCCCCCCCCCTCCACTCCTTCCTCCCTCCCCGCGCTTCCCCTCCTCTATACGTTTTCTCGCTCACTCACTCTTCAGTGGATGCACATCGCATACGGAGGACGGGGCTTACAACGCACGTGACACACGCTGCGTGTATCCGTTGACGCAGAATTAGGCTTTTGCTCTTTGGACGATCGTTTGTAGCCTCGACTTCATACGTGGCTTTGTATCGGCAGGATTTTGTAATTATGTTTTGTAGTTGAAGTTTATGCGAATGGAAGCGAAAGTCGAAAAGGGGGATGAATTTAGTATTGAAGGTAGTGCCTAAATAGGAGATATAGTTTTGAATTAAAAAAGTTACAATTTTTCAGCTGCATTGATATAATTGTTTGTATTTCAAATGAAAAGCTAACGAGTTTTTATAATGTTAAACAAAGTTAATTACGGAAAAGTTCACGTCTTAATTTATCGAGAGCGATAAAAAGACTAATTAGAGGCGAGGATTCATCGTGGGCAATTTAAATGAATTAATTATTATATGAGACGTTAATCTTATAATACCGGAGGTCTATATCTATGTCGGTGGAACAGATGTTACGTAATCCCCCTCCACCGATTCATTAGACAGAACCGCATTACCTTTCATTAGTTATTAGATTATATACGCATTGGGTTAAGCGCACAGACGCTTACAGTACATTAATTTCGGTCTTCGTAACCAATCGTTACACAATGCTAGTTTAATATATACGCTAATCGATCGATCAACAATTTTGCCATCGGCGCTGCAAAAGTAATTAATTAAACGAGTAAAATAATGCAAACTCTTCATAACTCTCTAACGAGATTCTCGAACGAAAAGGTCTGTACAAGAAAGCGAACTCCATTACACGAAAGATCCAAACAACTATAACAAACAAACGCCCGTATTATTAGGACTTTAAGCGGAGCTATAGAGCGACTATAGAGAGAGAGCAAGAATCCCAATTAAGCGCGAGCACGTCCATCTCTATCTCTCTTTCTCTCTCCTTAATCGCGAAAGAAGCTTGCCACGCCAGGGTATACTCCGGCAATAAAGGCAAAAGTCTGTCTGTCTCTTTCTCTAGTAAAAGAGAGAAGGGACGAGAGAGAGAGTGCACCCCTCAAGAGTCGAAATAACCGAATATTCCGCCGCTGCATCCTCTCCTCTCGCGCTCGTAACTCCCCACCATTAGCAGACACTCCCCACTCAACCTATGCTCCCCTCTGCGCGCACGCACGCCGCGTCCTTTACACAAGGCCACACCTCCCATTACAAAAATTACATCGGCCCGCTGATTTAGTAGTGTGGCAATGCCGCGGAGGGGGATGCGCTCTCGCTGGGTGGGAATCTAAGTAATGAAAGGGTTGCCCCCGTAGCGGCTCCCGCGAGCGAGACTTGTCTCTACCTATATATACGTCCTTCTCTCTCTCTCTCTCTCTCTCGCTCTCTGCAGTCTCTCTTCCCTCTCTCGCTCGGTCGCCGCGCAGAGAATCACGGAATCATTCGCCAGATTAAATTAGAAAGGCTATTGGGGCGACTGTACGCTCCTTCTTTTTACTCTCTATCTCTCTCTCTCTCTCTTTCTCTTTCTTTCTTTCTTTACGTGTTATTTTCTTTCTTTGGCTTTGTCCTCGTTATTGCACTGCCTGTATATTTCTGTCGACTTCGTCCCCCCCCCCTTTTTTTTTTAATAAAGTGTAAGATGGAATTAGTCGACAGATGTTTGCCAAGTATCGCGTGTGTTTGGTGATTTTCGAGGAGTGTTAATTTAATGAATGAGATACCGGCTATGGTGGCAATTTGATAAGTGCTTTTATTTTTAGTACTCGCCGTTTTGATTTCGACGAGGCTCGAGGAGAATTGTTAGAATCCGTTATTTTAGGCCGCGTACTAAATTCTTTCAGTGCACTCCATAAATTTGAATGTATGAATCCCGTGAAATCAACTGACAAATACGTAAATAAATATTCACATTTTCTATGCAATAACTCATACAATTATTTAATTAGTACAGGAAGAGTTGTAAGATTTCAGCAATGAATGTCATTGACACAAATTTTGAGAACGATATACTCAGATAAAATTAAATAACGACTATTACTGTATGGTAGTACAACACTGCTTACTATAGAAGTCTTAGCCATACGGACGACATAATACGGGTACAATACTAAAATTATAGCAACAGGTTAGCATATCAAGCTGTACAAAGAAAAGTTTTTGCACTCGTAACTATTATCCTGTATTTGGTCTTATCGATAAAATTAAATCAAAGCTGAAGCATTTATAATTTTTCTTCAAACTAATACGAGCTCCGATTGAATTAACAGTAACAGTATGTTCCAACCCTTACATTAACCATTCGAAATACATTGCACTTAAAATTTTGATGATGTAAAAATTCCATTCAAAGCGAATAGCTGCCGAGAGCAACCATTGCAGCTCATCCAATTTTTGACTCAACGCAGTCGGACAAACAACATTCGCCTTACGTGACAGAGTCCGCGGAATGAATTAGTCCGAACTGCACAGGTAAGGCGAGCCGCGTGCACCTCTCGTTTTAATTAGCGCGTGATTTACGAAGCGGCTCTGATTAAATGGAGCAAAAAGCCGCGGCCTCGTCATTTCGGAAAATAACCAACGTCCGCGCCGGCGACACTGAGTGCGCGTGTGTGTGAGTGGGTGGGTGGAAGTGAAATGAAAGAGCACTGATTGGAAGAGTCTTAATGGGATTGTGGCTTGTTGCAGAGCGAGAGAGGGAACGAAGAAAAGTATAGTGGGAGAGAAAGAGAGAGAGAGGGATGGAGAAAGAGAAACTCTCAGCTGGCGGAGGATTGATTTCGTATACGTAGCACTAACAGTATATTGGTCGCTCTCTCGTTCCTGTACGCAGACGTCATTCTAGGGCTTTAGATCCTGATGTGGCTTAACCTTTGACTCGATATAATAATGTTAAGGGAATACGTCAAGTTTGCCGATAATTTGCATTTTTGCGCACGCAAAGATGAGATAATCTCAATTACTGGATTCGACTCGTTATCGTTGAGTAATTACTGCATAGCTCGCATTAATATAGCTCGTGTTTAATTAATCATCGCTCACGTGAAGCTTAAGAGTACAGTAATTATACTGTTTATATAAAAAGAAAAATACCGGAACGCTCGCCGCTCGCCGTGTGTTTGTGTGTACACCTAATAAATAATTACCGTCGCCGGTTATTACAATCGATTTCAGCTCTAATTATTAATAAAAACGCCGCATTAGCATATATATTATTTTTTATTAAGCCATCAATCAACATCCTGTGCGCTCGCTCCAAATTGATCACGGAACCGTACACACAACGCATTCATTCAATTTTTCACCATGTGGTATATACGCACACAATCGCACATCTTAATCAATCCGTAAATGCGGAATATATGCGCACGGGCTTATAGCGTATACATGCATAAAATTCAAAACGCGGCATTGTTTATATATACGAGCGAGATCGAAGGTAAAAAAAGGAGAAGAGGGAGAATAATGGAACACAAGAGTGAGTGTGAGGGAGGTGAAAAAAAAAAGGAAAGAGAAAACGGGAAGGACGATGGTGGAGTACTAATCACTTCTAGGGACTTTAATGGAGGTTTTCTGTACGCCGTCTACTTTGTCCTCTACTTATTCTACTCCTGCTCGGAGAGCGCGACCGTTCTCTCTCTCTCCCTCACTTGCTCTTTCGACGGCGCGCTCGCGCGCGCGGCATCGGGCTGGAAGTGGAGTGCCTCGAAGAAAAGACGGGCGAAAAGTATCATTACTTGCATTAAGCGAAAAAAGCCGCAGTCATCCCTTCCCTTCTGCTTTCCTCGTCCTTCCCCTCTCTCTCTCTCTCTCTCTCTCTCTCTCTCTCTCTCTCTCTACCTCTATATTTTTATAGGACTGCTTTAGGAGGTAATTTTTGTGTACCAGATCAATTTTTTTGATTAAGTTGCAACAATCAAAGTCTACTGTATCAAAGAAAAATTTAACACAGAAAGTCCCAAGGACCTTGCGGTAATTATCCGCATTAGCCTCCAAATGTCTGCAAACATCGATATAGAGAGGTTATTATATACAACCAATCGTCCTAAAACTAGCGATAAACAATATCAACGTCTCGACCACCTAAAAGACAAGCATATACAGACACGCAAGACGCAAAACTTTCAGCCATCCAAAAAGCTCGCCAATTTCACTAAGAGACAACTTTCTCTTCTCGTCTCCCCCTTCCTCTACCCACTGTGGACGCACACACAATGGAATTAAGAAAGCTCATAACAAAAATGGAAAAAAGACAGAGCGGCAGAAGAGACGCGGGGCCAGCTAAGAGATGAGAAAGGCTAATTTCAAAAAACGTAGAGAGGCAGCACAGAACATCAGCCATCACGAGGGAGCACGAGAGAAAGAGAAAGAGAGAGAAAATGTATTAGCGAAAATTTGATGGTGAAGTTTGCCGCTCGGACAATTCCCGATATTGATATCCCGAAGGCTCTCCATCACACACAGCGAGGACGACGACGACGACGACGAAAACGCGCCAGACTTACTATACACCACGACTATGACTCGAGCCTCACCTCCTTCCACACACAGTCACACATGGACACAGCTGAGAAAAGGGAGGATATACTTTCTTCTCTCTTGCTCTTACTCTCGCGCGTCCCCACATGTGCAAGTAAGTGCGACAGAAGAAAGGAAAGCGGGAAAGAGAGGAAAATAAAATTGTAAACCTTCGTTTCAGGCGTAGAGAGACAGAGAGAGAGAGAGAGAGAGAGAGAGAGAGAGAGAGAGAGAGTGATGGAGGGAGTGATGGAGGGAGGGAAAAGGTGCCGCTGGACACTCTCTTCTCCTGCATATTCTCCGCCATCCTCTGGCCTCCTCGCACTCCATATACGAATTTCCCAGTCCACCTATCACTCTCTTCCTCTCTCTTGCTCTATTTCATTTCACTCGCTCTTCCCCTCTTCCCCCTCCCGCCCTTCCCTTCTTCTTATTCTATCTCATTTCTCTGTCTTTTCCCTGGCAAGCGGAGAGGAGCGCTTTGCACTTGCACCAGGACATATAAACCCACACCCACATCCACACACCCACATGCACACACACAGACGTACACATATGAGCTGAGCGTCCCGAGATTTATTATGCATGGGGCTGATGTATCGGACATCAGGCGCGCGTGTGTGCGAGCCAGGGCTGGGAGCAGGAGAGAACGAGAGAGAGAGGAGAAAACGGTTGGCCGCCTTCGGAGGAGAGTATAGTGAGAGAGAGAGAGAGTCTCCAGAGTGGTAGTGGACCCCGAGAGAGAAAGAGAGAGAGGGAGAGAGATAGGATGACGAGGACGAGAGGGCGCATACACGCGTCGCGGATAAGAGGAAGATGGAATAAGAGAGCCGACGTGCGCGCGCGAGTCCGGATTTTCTTTCTGACGTTGCGTTAGTTTCTTCTTACTCACTCTCTCCATCTCTCTTGCTCTCGCTTGGTTTTTGGACCAAGCACTTACGAGATTCGTTATAATATGTTTGGAGTTGTAAGCTAGTATAACCCAGTTGCGCATCTTACAACTAAATAATCTCAACTATAATTAGTGAACCTTTCCAATTTGTATATTATTATAATAAATTGTTTATCGAAATTGTAAAAACGTCCTTTGAATGCTAATTTAAAAATTATAATGTAATTAAGCGTGTAATTCAGAAGTACAAAACACCTATAATAATTTTAAAGATGACCTTTATAAATACTGGGATGATCTATTGCTTATCTAACTTAGTAAAAGTGTCCCATAACTATCATGTTCTCTATTAACGTCAAAACAAGTATTATATATCGTCATTATAATAATACGGGGAAACACGTATACGAGGACCCGCACGACCAGCATATCTCATAATCAGAGAAATCGAAACCCCCATGCTAATACTTTTCCTCATTCATCGGGCCGTCTTAGCTTTTCCCTCGACAGTGCAGGAAGCTCCGCACAGATACGCACACACACACACACCCGTACACACAGACCTCTCGCCGTCGTCGTCGTCATCCGCAGTGCCGCAGTCGAACCTCCTACACTTTCATCGTATCCGGATCCGCTCGCTTTCTCTTTTTCTTCGTCTTGCTCTTCGTTTTCGACTTCTCTCTCTCTCTCTCTCTCTCTCTCTCTCTCACTCTCTCACCCACACACAGAGCATCTCAGAGTCGATCGCATTATCCAAGCTCGTCTCCCGCATTCTTTTATATTCCGCGCGTCCATCCATGATACGACGTATATGGCGCGCACCACTACTATAGCCAGACCCCCGTTCCGACCTTTGAACTTATTACTTTTGCGGACGTCGACTGCTGGATTGAAAAGGGACACTTTTGTCGTCCGTTCCACCTATACGACAGCTTCCGATGAACTGGAGAAATGTTCATATCGATTGCTGCGCGTATATTTAGAATTTCAAAATTTCTTGAGCTAGTTTTATTGGAAGATTGTCGCTTACTAGATTTACATGATTTGAAAATCATGAAGAGAGAGGACAAAAGATATTTCCGGATTTGTCAAAAATTTAATTTTTAGTAGGAGAGATTAATAATTACGAAATAGAATGATTGATTCGAACCTAAAATTATTCTTTATTTAGGGACTAAGTTCTCATGGAAAACGGATTAAATTTGCAAATAATACTTTTTAAGTTTATTAAAAATACTTTCCAATTTCTGAATCTACATATGAGGTAAAGTACCCAATATCCGGACGCTAAATAAAAGGAAAGTTTTGAAGCCAATTTATTTAATAGAATTTTCATAAATTTGAAAAGCTTTTGATTTTTTTGTTAAATCTAGATAATTTCTTATCGATTAGAACATCAAAAATGTCCTTCTTTTAACTTTTAATCGGTAAAAATTAAGTTTATACAAAATAATCTTTGCTGTAAATTTAAATTAACTATTACTCTCCGTTTCATGATTTTATCGAGTAGTTACGTGGGTGAACAGTTTTTATTAAGATGTAAATAACTATCAATTTTTAGGTTATTATGCGCTTTTAAGATCAGGTATATCCGAGCTCTGGGTACTGTTTATACAATTGGAAGGTATACTTGGACACGACAAACTTATATAATTTTTTACTCCACAATTATTATAGTAAATTAAAAAATTTAGTTACTTTTTTGTAGTTCATGTTTAATATAATACAAATATATTTTTATTTATTTGATTCGTGACAATTTTTTCTCATTAATTACAATGTTGGTCTGCTGGTCTGATTACACGTACCAGTTTACAATGTTGGTCCGATCACACGTAACAGTTTTCACCTTATCCATGGGTCTTTTACCTTATTGCATGATTAAATAAAATGCTATTTCTCACGATCTTATTGCTAGATTCAAATTAGCTAAGTGCATTGCAATACTAGCATCCAAAGCAATAGGTAAGAATAAATCACCAAACGAACAATAAACAAATTGAAAAAGAAAATAAGCAGTGTAAATTTGCTGCTCAAGGGCGGAATGAGTTAATGGAAGGAGAAAATAAATATAAATGGAATTTGTTCGTCTTCATCGTATATATATATATAGAGCGGCATATATAAGGAGAAAGGCGGAGAAGCCAGCCACTACGTCCGCGAATAACCGATATGGCATCGATACTCGCATGGCACAGATACTAAGAGCTTTTCAGGAAGAGAGCGCGAGGGTCCATTAGCCGACTCGACTGTCTCCTGAGTCCATTACAAGATGAGCCTCTCCCTCTCCCTCCCCCCC
>UELV01048303.1:3351-15904 GCA_900490015.1 Megastigmus stigmatizans
GGGGGGGGGGGGGGGGGGGGAAGAGGCGAAGATGGGGATAAAGAGAGTAGGCCATAAGGGGAAGGTGGCACTGATTTTAATCAAGATATGGCCTGGCAGCAGCAGCAGCAGCAGCAGCAGCAGCAGCAGCAGCCAACGGATCAAGTGAGAGCTGAAACTATTGATTTTCTAAGTGCTCGTGACCAAGTAGCCTCTCGTTGCGCAATTTTGAAAGTGAAGAAGAAAAGAGAGGAGATAGCGAAGACGACGACGAGTAGAGGAAGAGGAAGAGAGGCTGACGAGAAGAAAGGGAGGCTTAATCTCGCGAGCTGCCTCGTGCCTCTCTCTCTCTCTCTCTCTCTCCCCTCGCTTATATATACGCTCGCGATTTCTCATTTAAGAGGATAGTAGGGAATGGCTCGATATGGCCCGCGCGTTCGTACACATTATATATATATTCTTTTGAAACAACAAATAATGGACGGACGATACGCGATTATAGATATAGCTTCGAAGCTCGTCCGCAGCGAAAATAATAAAGATGATAGGATACACATATGTGTGTAATTTTGTTTCTGGGTAATCCTATATTGAGATGTAAATGAATGATCCACCATATAATAGGTGTCGAAGGAAATGAATCAAGTGGAAAAGCGCAACGGGAATAACCCTGCACCTCATACAAGGAAAAAACAGCTCACGCAAGATGTCGACGGCCAAGTCGAATACAAAGCACCGGTTAATCAGTATAATCAAGCTGCTCATGTATATATATATATATATATATATATATATCTACAGGGATATGGCTATAGGGGAGGTTTACAAGAACGTCTAGTCGCATTATACACAAAGCAATCTCGTTAATCGAAGAGTGTCTACCGGCACGAGTATAAAGCATTAGCGCGAAATGCGTCTCTCTCTCTCTCTCTCGCTCTGCACTGGTAGTCCAGTTGAGGCCGCCGCGTGCGTTAAGAGATTAAAGCCCCCGAACGTCGGTGGCGCGCAGCGTCAACGACGGGGCGGTGACGGAGACGCTTCGTTTTAGAGCCATTATAATCGGACGGGTGGTGCTGAAAGGGGAGGGGAGGTGTATGGCATCGTCGTCGCCCACCGCGCGAATGAAAGCGTTGATATAGTCGACGTGCTGCTGATGCTGTACTTGTATTATAGTGCGCGAGCGAGCTTTCTTTTCTTTTTTTTGGCGCAGAAAATTGAACGTTGGACAGTGTATATGGCTGCGATGGGTGGAGACTTACAAGGTGAGGGTGTGGAGAAAGAGGGTCAAGTATTGCGTCTAGCGCGGAACGAGTGGGCGCGTGATGATTTTCGTTTTTTTTTTTTGGTAGCGAGTGTCGCGCGGTGTGTAATAGACATTGTCTAACTGGAAAAATTACTGTTGAATCTAACTTAATTATGGTATTTGTTGGGTTTCCTGTAGATATGTATATATATTCATTATATCATTTGTTCCAATATTTTTTGTGCACATACACAGTGAAGATTGTATTTGCTTTGGTCATTTAGATCGTAAATTGCAATTTTCGTTGGAAAATAGCGTGTGTATGCCGTCCTTTGCGTCACAAGGAAACGCTCAATTACAAGACTCGACCTTCCCGCGTCGATCGTTAACAATACCAAATTAATAAAGAAGTTCGGCTACCCACAATGTCTTTGTTGTAGATAACTATATATAAAATTGTTTCGCGAAGAATCGAAAAAGTTACAGATTTACAAAGCGATGAATGACTATATTCAACAGTTTACTTTATCTATTGCAACATATATATATATATATATATAGGGATACAGAGCTGCGTGAATATAAGAGTGTAATCGCGAGTTGCCATCGCTTGAACACTGACATGCGTGCGGCGTATACGTAAAGGCGTATCAGTCAAGGTCCAGCAAATGTATTATCAAGGTCGCAAGACTGGCGACAAGGCAGTTGTATATTGCAAATAAAGGAATAAAGCTCTTTAAAGGAGGAACCCATTAAATTTAAACAATATTCGCGGCTGAACCTAATTTTAATTTACATTTATCGGGTGCAAAAAAGAAGAGTTCATTTCCGAGAATGTTAATAATGTCAATTAATATACTTTATGACGTAAAAGTAAGTTAGTAAATTGAACAATTGAATGGAATTCCAAAACTTTTATCCTCCCACGAAAAACAAGCGTTGATAAGGTATGTGTAGATTAAAATATTATTTTTCAAATTGGCAATTTTCGTTTAGTTTCGCCTTATTATTAATAGATGTATTATAAATTAAAGCTTAAAATAATATTAATTAATTATACGAAGTGAATCTTCCGAAAACAGTATTCTGAAAAAGGATACTTGAGTAAAACATATCGATTCCAATGATCGTCTAGAATATCACATTTATCTTCAAAGTGGACTCGCCCAGGTCAGACGACCGCACAAAATACGTAATAATTACAAATAAAAGAATAGATGTTGTGTACAGATCTAATTAATATCAGGTGGTTTTAATGTACAAGTTGAAAAATAGTGATCATATACTTGGGTAACGATGGTGATTTTTAAAGCAAGTATTTAAATATACACATTTATGAATAATATTAAAAAAATTAGTTGAAAAGCACCATTAATTTTTAGTCTATTATACAATTTTGAAAAAATTCATTGTTGCAAGCGTATTTGAAAATATTTAATTTTTAAAATATGAAATCATATTCACATGATATTTAAATTAATTTTAACTTTAAACAGTATCAATATTAAAAGTATAAAAGATACCAAGCTATTTTATTTTAATCTGTACATATGAAACATGTGGTATTCCTAACAGCAGCTTCTCATTATAACTTGCGTAAGCAAATGATTTTTATATCAATATTCCCCACTGTATTACGTACAAATGAACGTAACCCGGAAATCAGTTTACGAATTATTGTATGGGAGTTTCAGCCTTAGTATCTTAATGATTTTTGTCATAATCTAACCAGAACTGTTTTACCAGATATGTGACGCGTATTGCATTGTTTTTTCCATCCGAGTTGAAATATTCCATTAACGCATAATAAATCGGTATCACTCTTAAAACAGCTGTTATTTGATGATATTATTTTATCTAAATTCTATCCAATTTTATTTAGTCATTTAAATTTCTTCATTGTACAATTTAATAAAAGAACAAATAATTATTAACAATCTAGAAGCTAAAGATTCGCAGCTAACATTTTAAGATTTTATTATTAGGTTATTCTAAGAAATTATAATTATACTTAATAAGTGAAATTATGAAGATATTACAAATGTATGAAAAAATGATGAGTGTTTTCCCGTGAGAAATCAACACTTATCAACATGGAAAAAGGAAGAAAAATATAAACATTATAGATAAATCGTCGATGAATTAAGAACAACAACAACAAGCCAATCATAAATACATCTGCTATTTCCTAAAAAACAGCACGTTCTATAAAATCTACTTTAAAAAAAATAATTTACATCGTAGTATCATTTTTTGCTACAGGTTCACATCGCACGTGAATAATTTGAACGATTAGTCGCCTATATGCATCCTCGAAAGAAAGTTTAAAACAAAAGCTCAAAAGTTATGGACACATTCGGTAGGAGTCAGCGGCGGCAAATATATACAGAAGGATTGATAATGCAGTCCGAAAAGTGGGGGGAGAGGCTATCGTAAAAAATGTGAAAGGTGGTCAGAAGGCGATACGCGCCGAGGGAAGAAAGCGAGAACCGCACAGGGGGTGGGCAGCGAGAGAGAGAGAGAGATAGAGAGAGGGGAAGAGGGGAAAGCGCTGAGCTTGCGGAAAGGGTGGCTGGTGATGCGTGCAGAGCGGTTACCTCGGCAAATGCATTAAGACCGCCTTTTCAGCTCCTCTCGCCGCGCTGGAGCTGCGATATTGAACTTTTCGGGGGCTGCTGCTGCTCGGGCTTTAAAGTGAACTGTTCTCTCTCTCTCTCTCTCTCTCTCTTTATCCCCCGCCCCTTCCTATACAGCAAAAACTTCCACTTCGCGCGCCCCTCAACTTTATCGCTTTCGCTATCGAATATTCTCTCTTTTCTCTGTTTCGCGAAAATGTGCACCGAGCTTTTCTCCATTCTCTCTTATTTTATGTTTTTTTTTCTTCTTATTTCACTCGTGTGTGTCGTCTGCATCTTTTGCGATGAAATTGAGCATGAGATGCCTCTTTTTCTGGATTACAATTTGGACCTGCTACGTTGTCTTTGATTTTTTCTTTGAATTATGCATTCGTATCGCCTCCGCGCGCTGACGTGTTCGATGCAGTGTTTCGATGAAAAATATCAAAAACCGTATTAAATTATTCCTTTATTACTAATCGACTGGCATTGCTGCAGCAAACAAAAGGCGATAAAGCAAGCAAGCTATAGAAAAATATTTGAAAAAAAAAAATGAAAAAAACGTTTTATTAAATATCTAAAGAGGATTGCATTTGCATGATTGTCGGCGCGCTCCGTTAACCGGTAGATATTTTGCATAGCAATTAAATAGTTTCAAAATGATAAAAAAAAAAAAAAAAAAGAAAAAGATAGAGTCTTAAAGTGAGAGCATTTTCTTGAATCGAAAAAGAGAGGCCAGCTTGATGGTTATTGGACTATTGGGCCAATCGGGAATTTATTGCAACGACTTTATTGGCATATTTATATGCACTGGGATTCGGGGCATCGCGATTAATGGATATAATTTTTATTCGCCGGCCAACCGAGACATTTATGCCTCAATTCGATATATCGAATCGTTTTAACTTTTCACGGACAGATCGCGTTTGGTTCAGTACTGAGAATATAAATATTTCTTACCGATATCATACAGGCAAATATGGGTATTTCAAACTCGAATGAATAAGGATCTTTACGTTCATCAAACATTATTTTACATTTTCATTTGTGTATAGACGCAAATATTTTGCTGTTATTATTTTCTTTCGGCTGCAGATTTTCCAACAAAGTTGAAGAAGTATTTTGCCATCTATAGATATGGGAAATTCTTAATTTCGTGAAAAATAAAAACAAGAGATTGCGGAAATTTCATTTTATACAGAAAAAATACATGTACATATCGTGTACATGTAACGCGTATGACGTGTTAGATAAACGGTTGCTCGAATCAACGATAACAAGACATCTGCATTATCTCGGCTCCAATAGCGCACACTATGAGACATAACCGATCTAAATTATGTAAAATACTGCTGTGCGGCGTATTCTTAGAAAGTCAAATGTGCATATGCGGCTTACGATAGAGACTCGGAGAAGTTTTTCGACTTTGAACATTCTGATATCATCGATTGAAAATAGTGCAATACATTTTTTCATCCAGCTGAATGTTATGAAAATTTAGTAGAATCTCCAGAGAGATGAATCGATTGGGAATTGAAAATTTACAAATAAGAGTGCTCAAAGTAAATACGGGTTTCGTGATATCATATTTTATTTTTAAGAGTGAGTCAAATAACGTGAATAGCAAGTGAAATCAAACACGTTATGTCATCTGACCATTAAATCTTTGATTTTTTAATATTTTAAAAAGGTAACAAAATTTTTAAATTTTTAACATATAGCACGAGAATATAGTTAACAAAACTTCCATGGACAAAAAGCTTTCCCTGGACCCCTTAAACCAGTTCATCCGATTACTCAATGTTTTAAAACAAGATAAACCAATACTACGATAGCGTTAATATTATTGTATCGTGTTGTAGTAAGATTATTACGAAAAATTAAGAAGCATCATTTATACATAGTCTTTCCTCTAAAATGCGATAAGTATATTTTTAAAACAAATCTTACAAAATAGAATATTCAAGTCTGTACATAGAGAGATTCCACATGTAGAATTATAATACTTGGTGTAATTGCAGATTAAAAAAACAGCTGTCTTTAAACATTACTTTACTTCTTACGAGGTTTCATTCAAGAAGTATAGTAATTTTTTGGCATTTACGGTCTACTTTTAAAACACTGCTCAGTATATTGCAATAATTATTTTTGAAACGTACGTACCGATGTTCAAATCAACATATCAAATACTCAACAACGATGATTTATTTACCTACCAATCAAAGCTAAAATGTAAACCTTACTTCGAAAGTCCACGTCGTATAACTAAAAAATATATTTTAAAAAACAGGTTTAACGACTCATCTCCCTTCTTCCACGAAAAGGTGCGTGTTATCAGAATCTTCTTGCTCATCAGAACGGCAGAAACAAAGCATTAGCATAATTCCTACCTGCGTATGTTTACAAACACAGCACGGACACTCCGGGTCCACATACAAAACTCATATACTCCGGAAGCAAGAGAAAAATAAAAGTCAGGAAAAACCGGGGCAAGTCCAGGCGAGCGTGCGATAAGCGAGAGCCCGTTGAGTTATAGGATAACCCTAGACGGTGATACGGAATTCCCACAAGCTTCAATAGTCGCCCCGCGCTCTTTATACATTTAGCGCAACGACATAATTCTCGAGCTCAGTCGAGACTCGCTCGTCGACGCACGCGGAGTTCTCTCAATTTTGCCACGATATATAATAGCCTGCACACGAGTGTTGCCTGTCCGTCCGTGTGTGTGTGCAATTTCGCTAAAGTCGCGCCGCGGAGTGGCAGACGTATCGCACAAACACATCCCGCGGCTGCAAATGATATTCTTTTTATCGGCTCGGCTCTCGTATTGCGTATTGATTGACGTAATAGAAGTGCATCGGGATCGCTGCTGCTTCGCATCCAAGAGTTAGCATTGAGTGTGATAATATTTCGCTCTCTGTGTGCAGTGTGTGTGGGTGTGGGCTGATCGTTCGTTGTCCGCGGTGACATTAAGATCGACGTAAATATGACATACACCAAGTTCGGTAAGTTGCACTTTTGTCAAGTGCCGAGGAAACTCGAGTAACTCCGCTAACTGCACATGCTTGATTATATCGCTGGCGAATCGAATAATTGAAAGCGCTTTCGTGCGGTTCTAATTATTAATTCGTACTTGCAGCATTTGCATCCTCTGTGCAACTCAATGACGATTCAACGAAGCGTCGAGTTACCGCGTAGTTGAAATAATTTTTCACATTTTGGACGAAATAGAAATGTAATTTAAGACATTGCGGTCACTGAAATTCAATCGTATCATCTTCTTATCGATAGCGCATATGAAAAATTGAGCTGCTGAACAAAGACACATTGTGTTAATTAAAATGTTATGATTGCTTCTTAAATTATTTTTTTTTCTCTTTTAAACATATTCATCAACTCTTTTGTAAATTTCATCAGATGCCTTGATCAACTTTGTAATGTTTGTTTCAGAAAAAACGGCTGATAAGCCTAAAGTGGAAATAGTATGCCAGGGTCCGGAAGAAGTAGAGCGGACCGATGGAGATTTCCCGTATCTCATAGCATATGGCGTTTTTTGGGCTCTTTGGATCTCGATAGCCATATATGGTAAGTGGATTAAAGGTTTATTTCTTTATAGCATATTCGATTGTTGGTATGTGTTTAGAATAAATTTCATTTTCAGCTTTCTGCACTGGTTACACGATGGAAGTTCACTATGTCAATTTACTTCACCATTCGGAAATTATGGAAATATCGATGTTTATCCACGAATATTTTCACTCAGCAAGGTAAATACTGCGCTCTCGCTAGATATCTTTATCGTTCTTAAGTCTATGATCTGAGTCCCTGAATTGGTTGTTTTAAATGAGAATTTTTCATAATATATACATCAAATAGATTTTCTCATTTCATAACGCAGCGATATTATAATAAGTTATCATTTTTTAATTGCTTTTAGATTTATCGTTCTTGGAGCGGTGACATTTTCCATGGTATTGATGGGTGGATTCGTCAGTATGTTTCGATGGTACACCAAGATATTCATTTTCGTTAGTCTGGTTCTTCTGTCCATCGGGATAGTCCTAATTTATACTTTCATGATTTACTACATGGTCCACGATCATGCGAGATTCGTCTTGTACGTCCCTCTTATTATATTCATCTGCGTGTACGGAATGATTATGTATGCATTTAAGAAAACTGGAATCAAAGTCGTTTGCAAAGTCGTCAGAGAGTCTTGCAAGTAAGTAATAGCGAGTTATTAAAGTTCTTCCGTCTGCAATTATGTTGTTGTTCTATTAATTTTCTAACTTGGATGAATATCGTTTTGAAAATCTTTATCATCAATACAATCGTCCATTCTTTTTTAAATCCGTAGCTTCTAATGATCACATTTATTTAAACGGCAAATTCTTTATATGACAATTGATTAATTGACTAATTAATCCAATTTCCAGAGCCATGTTTTTCTTTCCATCGACTTTATTCTTCATGGTACTCCAGTTCATCGCCCAATTGATGGTAGTCTTCTTCGCTGGCGCTATCTACGTATTTTTGAAAACTATCAGAATAGAAGATGAAGTTGAAATGCAAAACCTAACGTCAAGCACTTCAAACAGCAGCTACGACAGTTCAAATGAAACGGAGGAATGGTACGACGAGTATCCGATTTTCGAACTCACGGGCTACGTTCCGTGTTACATTTACTTCTTTCACCTCATCAATACCATCTGCTTCTTATGGAGTAGCAGTTTCGTGACGGGACTTGGAAGAATGGCCTTAACTTCCAGTTTCGCCACCTGGTACGGTGCCAAGGACAAGCGCACGGTTCCCTATTTTACTGTGTTGAGGAGCTTCATCTCGGTGATAAGGTAAACATTTCATCATTTCAATCGTCGAATCTTCATTGTTAGATTTTCTACCGATCGACGAAATATTACATTTGGTTTGTTCTTTTGCGTCTCAGTGTACAGAGTGGTACCCTAGCTTACGGATCGTCCCTCTGCACCCTAGTGCCAATGTCGATCATCATTTACAAGTACGAGCGTGAGAGGCTAAAGGAAATATTGAAACGGCCTATTCTGATACTCTCTTACATATCTATGATCGGTAAATTTTCATTCGATGCCTTGTCACAGGCTGCTATCCATGGACACACGTTTTACAAATCGGCGAAGGACTCTTACATTCTTATAATGAAGAATCCACTGTCGTTCTTGGCCATAAATGCTGTAAGTTCTCATTTCCATCTTATAATTAAAATTTTGGCTCAATAATTCAATCGAGCAGATAACTCTTGAACTAATTATAGATTGACTTATTCAATATTACGTATGTTGTTACATGTACCGTTTTCTTCCACAGGTGACCGAATGCGTTATATTCCTCGGAGCGCTACTTATACCCATACTGTCGTTCTTCGCGACTCTAGGATACAGCCATTTATTCCTCAAAGACCTTAGGGAACACATCGTGGTCGCGGCACTTCTCGTGGTAACGATTGCCTCGCTCCTGATGTCGTTGACGTTCTTTTTGGTATTCCGTACGGCGTCGAACACTATTTGCTATTGCTACCTCGAAGACTCCAAGTTCAAGCGCGAGTCCGAAATGGATCTCTACGAGATTCACGAGGACGACATGTCAGACGTCGAAGCTAACAATTGATGTACGAAATTCAGATTGTTTTGATCGTTGCGTTAAATACGTTATTTTTATGAACGACCATAATTGATTTAACAAAACTTGCGCGTGTATAGGATTAATCAAAGGTTATTTGCTGTGACATTTATTTATGACGTGAATGTAATTATAGTGATTTGAACAATGAAAAAAGAAACAACTATGTAAATAGTTAAGCAATTAATAATAAGTACAAATTAGAATAGACGAAAGTAATTGATTGATATATTCATTTAGAACAGAAATTGAATTGATGTGAAAATTAAATAACTATAAAGATGTTATGTGATATTTTAATGATATTATATACGCTAATTAATATTAAACTATCGATTTGATTACTTACTTAATCTGATTACTTACAAATAGTAGCTTATGAAAATTATTGGTCTAAATAGAAGCGTCATATTTCGTAACTTTTAGTAGAAAAGTAATTGAAATGTTTATTAGTAAATCGGCATTCGTATGGTAAGAAATTTTGTATACTACAAAGTTTATAATAGTATTTAAGTAAATTAATTGTTAATAAATTGTAAATATGTGATATGTATCTTGTATAATTTAAGAAACAGCAAAATAAGCATTGTACTCACTAACTGTAATTAGTTATTAGACTTTATACTATTTTTATAGTTGTAACATAGCACTTTAATATATGCGTAGACAGAAAACAATAAAAGCAATTAGAAAGTGTAAATATAAAACTTGTTTTTTGTTTCACTTCTGCCAAACTTCTGACAAACACGCGGGAGTGTTTATATCACAAAATCACGTGGGAGACCCAAAACAATGAATCTTTATATTTCTGGCTTGTTTTCGAATATTTTTTATGAATTTTTATTTATTTTCGAAGAGACCAAAAAATTTTACTTATTACCTACGCTTTAAAAAACTTTATACAATACATGTTTAATGTTAACAAATTGCCATTTTACAATATATAGAAAATATTTTCAACGCTTTATATTGTCATAAAATCAATAGAAATTTCAACAGTACTACATTGCACTAAACAGTATACAACAATATTCCCTGAAAAAACATTAGGCACTATCTGATCTTAATAAGCAAAAAAGTTGTTCGATCACGCGTGCAATCTCGTCAATACTTCATCAATGCTGTCGAAGCAGCTCTCGATACGGGTAAAAGTCCCGGACAACAAGCTCAGGTTTGTTTCCCCGTGTAATCTTGAAGGCTCACTCCACTTCACGACAGAGAGCTCAGGAAAAAAAAGAGAGAGATCGAGAGCAAGAAAAGAGAAAGAGATTTCTCTGGGTATATAAGGGGGAGGGAGGGAAGGGGAGGCGCAACTCGAGTGAAAATGTTTGGGGGGGAGGCAAAGAAAGAGAAAAGAAGAAGGGAAAAAGGGACGTGAAGAAGCACATGTCGTATCAACAGAGCGAGATATGAAGAAAGGCAACGGGGAGAGCTGCTGCTGCCTGCCTGCCTGCCTGCCTCTTTGGCACGTGAGTGAGAGGCTGGCGTTGAAAACATCACCGACCCTTCGACTCTCGAAAATGCGAACCTGTGTATATGTGTGTGCGTAGAGGGGGTGTAAAGGAGCCAGGCGCGAGCAAAGGAAATGGAAACCGTGCCGCAAATACCGGCGAGCTGGCTCAACTCTACTCGGCCCTGAGATGTCGATGTCTCTCTCTCACTCTCTCTCTCTCTCTCTCAGCTCTCGTGCGTCGCGGCGGCGATCGGAAAGGAACGTTTTTAAGCAGCTTACTTTTCTTGGGAGTCGGTCTCTTTTTCTCTACTTGTGATCGATGCGAATCGTCGGAAATGAGTGGGAGACGTTCAAGGGGTGGATTGGCTTTTTCTTTCATTTTAATGGACGGCGTGGGAGGAAAAGTGAGTAGATTTGGTTTCGAGATGATTTTGGCGGCGATTGTTTTCGAGAATGACGTTGAAATGGTGGGTAGAAAGTGTGCTTTTTTGTATTTTGATGACTTTTAAAATGTGTAAAATTACGAAGTTTTTCCACATTTTAATAGCCATCGGGTGTCGCGCATTAAAGTAAAATCAATGAAGCAAATGAAAGATAGGGAGGAGCCATAAACAGCCGCAGCTTGGACTGATCGCAAATCCTTATAGACCTAAAATAAGTGTTTCCGCGTAAATCGTCAGAGGGCTGGCGCGGGAAATTATGGGCTCCCCCTGTTTCTCTTTTTTATCGTTTCCAACTATACCTTACACTTTTATCTTTGACCCCATTTCTCTCGCTCTTTTTTTTTTCTTCCTCTTTTAGCTTCACTTGCAATTATTACACGTTCAATTCTGTTCTTTTTACTCTTGCCATGATTTTCCATCTGTAAATGAATTCTATTCTTACATCTCCGAGTAAGTCCACACCGTGTAAAACTAGTTCAATCTGAATATTGTTTAAAACTATTCAGACACCGAAGTGATAATTAGAAATTGAAACTTCAAATCAATTTGTGCAGTCATTCGGTGCAGTCGGCGCAATAAGATTACGCGCATCTGAATATGCCATGTTATAGGTGCATTCCCCTATTTTCTCCTCGACGTTAAGAATCGACAATGCACTACCCTAACAGCTCCGATTTTACTTTTTCGATCCCTCGTTCGCATTAGATCACGTCGTGCGTTGGTGGTCTTGCACACAGCTATACGCCAACATCCAACGTCCGCACACACGCGCTGCACTAACACACTCTGTCTCTCTGCCTCTCTTAATAGAGAAGGAGGGGGTGCAGTGTCGTCTCTCGCGTATCGATTGTCGAGAGGCGGTGCGCGCGTGCATACCATACATATATATATATATATACATATACCAGGAGCGTACCCTTGTCTCTCTCTCTCTCTCTGTGTGTGTGTGTGTGTATGTGCCTCTACTATAGAGTGCGAATTTCATACGGGGAGAGAGAGAGAGAGAGAGAGAGAGAGAGAGAGAGAGAGAGAGAGATGCTACAGGTTTGGGGTGGATCAGATTGAGAGAGATAGAGAAAAGGATGAACGCGGGTGATGTATAGAGCGGCCTGCGCGTTATGCACGGAATGGGGGTGAGAGTGTATGTGTGTGTGTGTGTGTGTGT
>UELV01048309.1:2978-17075 GCA_900490015.1 Megastigmus stigmatizans
ACAAAGACATTAATTTTCATACAAGTAATTATTGTGGTTGAGGTGACGATTTGGAAAAGGATTAATCATTAATTTTGTATATATTTCCAATAAACTGACAAAGATTTTTCTATTGGTCTTACAATAGAAAAATCTTTGTCAGTTTACAGTAGAGTACAGTCGACATAAGTAATATTTCTTAATGTTTAATATATATTTCCAAAATTGCGATATTTTTTCCCTTATGAAAAGAACAGTTTTATGCATTTTTCTCGTAAATTCAAATCCGCTTCTTTACCCAAATATAAATGTTATATAACCTCTTCATTTTATAAATTTTATGTATATTGATCTACATAGGATTCATTACAATTGGTCGATTAAGCTTCCCTGTAAAATAATTGATCGGTTACAAATAATGAAAATCTTACTGTTTTTTTTTTTTTAATCCACACAACTATTGCATTTTATTACAACAGTAATCCTTAAATAAATATTTTCTTTTACAATTCAATACTATACTAGTAAGTAGCAAATTCTTTTTAACTTTAACTTATTTTAAGCAACAACAATGTACATATACTACAACATATGAAATAAAATCCTATGAACGTAAATAAAAATCGAAAATTTAAATATCTAAATAATAAAAATTTACAATGAGGACAAATACTTGAATAACGTCAATGCAGGATCTATTAAAAAATTCTAAAGTAGGTTTTTGCATGCAAGACGAATAGATTTAATTTCGCTAATGACGCCGGCCCCGCAGCCGCCGATTAATCCACGAAAACAAATGGAATTAGGCGGTAATCGTCGGGAGCGAATGCAGCATTTCGCCGCCGCTCGCACCGGCACGCGATAAAAGAAGGAAAACGACGAAGCTTTGCGGCATATATATACGGCATAGAGGTGCGGGAGCATAGTGGAAGCAGCTCGAGGCGCGAAGGAAAGGTTGAAACAGGGGGATAAAGAGGGAGAGGGACTGAAATCCCACATTGTAGGTAGTCAAGCGTCGGCTCTGGTAAAGCGGAAGTTATTGAAGTGTCATTTTGACCCGGAGCTCGCCCGAGTGCCAAGCGAGAAACGCGAGCGCGTTACGGCATAAGAATCGCGCGCCACTTGCCGGGGCTTTCCTTTTACAGCTCTCGCTCTACTTCGTAATATTTTTACAGCCGCTCTCTTGCTCTTTCTCTCTCTCTACTCTCTCGTTCTTTCGTTCCTTTCCCACATACTCCTTATATATATAATACATACGTGTGGGTGTGCGCGATTCGGAACGCGAGGTTACATGGATCTTGCGCTTGCAAGCTGCTGCCCACGCGTGGACATTTTTCGCTTTGCAGAAGGTTTAGGCACTCTTTGGTCCTCTGTTTGAGCTCTTTCGGATACGCCAATTTAGCCTGCTTGATTGCTAGAGACTTTTTTTCTGTTTGAAATGGTTTACAACTCCTGTTTCGAGTGTTTGCCACTTTTGAAGGATTGAAAATCGCTTACTACCCCAGAACCGCTTGATTTTCTGATTTATTGGGAAAAATTTGCGGCCGATATTTGTTCAGTTTACTGTTTATAATAATTATGAATTAATGATATTAGTGTAATCTATATAAATTATCCTATAATTAATAAAGTCATACACAACATTATGATTTACAGCCTATATTGGAAATCGTAACAAAAAATCGATATTCTACAATTTTATTATTAGATACTTTACATATCTCATAAATACTAGCTTATAAATTCTATTCTCCATACGTGTGTATACCATAACACTGCACCTACATTACTATATATTATGGATTCGATATTCGTTTTAATAAAGTTTACTTGTTTGCACATTGCTCGACTCAAAATCTGCTTGTGACATAGGTTACTCTTGACGCTCTTTCAAAGAGTAAAAAATTACGGATGGTAAAAATATTTATTTTCAAAAAAGAAATTTGATCCGGCTAGAGATGGGTGGCAACCGATAACGGACCTTCATTCCAAATTTTTTAAAACTCACGCTTTTAAAAGAGCATACTTTTTCAACTTTCCAAAGAATTCAAGAGTTTTTTTTCGACCAACCACCGGAATGTCTTTCCCTCTAAATGGGAGATATCTACCTTCTCATTACAATTATAAATGCCTTTTTACACCATATGTAAATATTACATGTCCCACTCTTAAAAAAGTGATGGCCGGATGTTGTGAATCATTTAAAGACACGATTTGATCTGTTACGAGTAGACATCCGTTTTGAATGGCGCTAAAGCTTAAAATATTTTCATTTGAATTAATATTCTAATTTAAATTAATGAAAGAATTATGTCTGTTCATTTGAATAGATTCTTAAACATATAATTTAGTGTATATTAATTCTTTCGGAATTTATGTATCAAAAAATTTTATTTTAAAGTAATTTAAACTGTTCTCATATTATGTTTTAACCTCAAAACTCACTAATATTTTGTGAAAAGAATTATTAGTAAAAGAAGGCACATGAAGTTGAAAGTATTTTTTAATATTTAAGTAGGGGAAGTATGGTGATTGTGGTAACCCTTCACAATTATTAAAAAAAATACTAAATTCTATAACATTCAGAGGTTAAGTAACAGTTTTAATAGAAAGTATTATATAATTTTTATAGTATATAATAGAAACTAAACATTTATTTCAGAACACCCTCGATGCGGGGTAATCTGGTCATACTGTTGGGAGTAATATAAGGTCACTAAATTAATACTTAAAATTCTGTCATTTTTACTAAAAAATAAAAATACAAATACTAACTTATTTATCAAGTTAACGGTATTCGAAAATTAAATGGGCTATAAGAAACCGTACTGTAATAAATTTCAACGTACTTATATCTTAAGTATAAAATGACGACACTTTTGTAAGGTTAGATGACTGACACGTTGAGTGGCCCCGTGTAAATGTAATAAGTGTCCATAATACCCTAAATGACCTTTTCAATTTAAGCAATTGTAAAATATTGCGATTATAAATGCAGTATACGCCTATAATTAACTTAAAGCAGGGTCGTTTATTTTTCTTTTCATAGCAATTACAAATCAATAAATATTTTTTTAGTTACTCCAAATTTAATAAACCTGTCATTAAAAAGGTAATGAAATATGTGTTTGTTCTATGGTTTTAGCGCTACTTTATTTACAATTTATAATTTTTTCAAGAGATTACTTTTTGAATTTTTTAAATTATCAATAATAGCCAGTAAGTATAAATAAGGCGCACGGAACGCACACGAATCTGGCTAGTGTAGTAAAAACCATATAATTGCGCTGTTGTCGATACCAAACGAGTACAAAATTATTATTAATATTAATAAATGTTTCTCCAGGGTCCTTATCTTCGATCGGTGCACATCAACTCGAACATCGCCGCACTTGCATGTTAAACAAAATTAATCACCTTAACTGCTCGCATCTCGGCACGACTCTCCTTTCGACATCGTGCGCGCACATCGGACCGAGAAGCCGAAGGGGTCGTGACCGAACTTTTCAATCAAATAATTAGCGCGAGACTTGCGCAACGAGATAAAGCCGGAATAGGAAGAGAGGAGGAGAGAAAGATGGACGATCTTCGCGCCGCGTATCGAAGCGCACGAGTACACGCGCCAAAAGGGGCTTTGAGCGGTGCGCTTAAGAGATACCAAGGTTTGCTCTCTCTCTCTCTCTCTCTCTCTCTCTCTCTCTCTCTCTCTCTCTTGATTCTTCACGCGCACTCTCAGACCCTCTTGCTTGCTCTTTTCCTCCTATCTGCCAAGTTGCGCGCTGCTCTTTTATCTCAACGCGTGTAATTGCTTTTTCGAGAACTCCTTTACGTGCTAATGCACCGCCGAACGAAAGAGCGAGGGAGCCAGAAAGAGAGGGGGATGGGATACCTACTGGGATCTGTAACAGCGAGACCAAATTTTTCGATCAGAAGAAACAAATTCATTTTTAATATATTTATTCCATATTATTGTAGTCAAGTTTTTGTTAGATTTCTCGGTTCGGTATTTTTATATTAGCAAAAGCTTTGAAAGGACATTTGAAATGTCACACCAGCTTTCCTGCTAGAAATATCAAGGAATGTCTAGTCAGTTTTTAATCAGATTTTTTGAGTACATTGAATTTTCACTATTTTCTCTGGTGTAGAGATCCATATAAGAACTACGCACTGTATAATTGAGAGCTAAGCAATTACCATTTTCAAACTTTGATTGTCAACCAAAAAACTCAAGCCATGAAATTTCTTTTTTATTTAGGTGGATATAAAGTAAGTTTATATAAAGCATATTTAGCTACAGCTTTTCTTAAGGTTTTTGTTTATTCACTATTTATACTTATATAAAAAACCCGCGCAGATAAACTTACACTAAATAAAGATTGTGCATTGATATTGAATAATTTTATTCGTTTTATTAAGAAAATCTTGTATCATGCGAGCTAATTTGATTCATTTTTTAAGGTTACATGTGAGTTTCTTGCTTTCAATTAATTTGTTTTATTATATTTATCTACCTAATCATAGTTTTTGAAAATGGTAAATATTCTTCAAATATTTATTTCTTATTACCTTCAAAAAGTTTGAACAAAGATTGAACGGTAACTTTTGCAAAATAATTAATTGAAATTGATTTCCGATAAGGACTGTGTTAATTGCGTGATAATGAATATATGATAAAATCTTTGGTTACATTTATCCTAATCGCACAAAAAATTTTTGAGTCACTTTTGAACCAGTATGTTAAATTTTATCAAAATGTGAACGGTAATTCTGTAACCGATGGTACCACCTTAACTTTTAGTGAGTATATTTCTTTGTTTCATACGAAATAAACAGTTTATCTGTGAAAATAATACGAGATATCATATTTTATAACTAGTAAAAAAACTGTGGCTTAATATACAATTACAATGTCCATATATTGCGTATATTTATAGTTTACTCGATCCATAACAGAAATTGCTTTTAAACAAAACCAGTCAAGATGCATAGCGCAAAACAAATGACGGTCATAATCAAAAGTAAAAAATGAAACTAACGACGAAAAGAACTAAGAGTGGCGATGTAAAAATAGAGCAGTGCAAGAGAAAAAGAGAGAGAGAGAAAATGGTAAAGTAAGGTATGTAGTAAACCCCCTGGAGGGTAAAAGAAACTGATATCTCGAGGATTCCAGAACAATATATATATATATACGCATATAGGCTTGCGTATCAGAACGCAGAGGATGTAGGCGAAAAGTGCGAAGAGTCATCTCTACGATTGGATTTTTCCATTCCTGGCCTCCCTCCGCCGCCCTCTATATCCGCGCTCTCTATCTGCACAGCTGCGAAGCGCAAGGGCGGAGAGATCAAAAAGGCGAGTAACGGATAAAGCTTCTTTGGGACGCTCGTGGGAGCCGACAGTTTTAAGCCGACGGAGACGCGACGCGACGATCCGGTCCTCCTCTCTCTTTTCTCTCTCAATGACGTACCACCTCCCTCCTCCTCCCCCCCCCCCAACTCCTCGGCCCTCTACACTTTACCTCTCGCCCCTTCTATAATTTATTATAAGTTCCTTATCTATGCACCGGAGATCTTGAGATACGTTTTTAATTAATTTCGTCCTAACTTAATTTAAACTGGTTTTTGCGTAAACTGGTCAGACGGCGAGTTTCCCCTATCATGTCGAGGTAATGCGCGCGAGTGAATGTAGATGTAGAAGAGGGTTAATTAATGCGGGTTAGTATTCGAATAGGAGATTGCAGCAGTGGAGAATTCACATTTTCTTTGACAAAGTAACGTTCAGTTGAAATAGGTAAAATAATGTGAACAGAATATATAGTTTCATAATAGAAAATAAAAAGCGTAAATAATTTGTATTGCTGCGGTGGATATATTGGAAAGCAGCTTACGATATCCTTTCCCAGCTTGCAATACATATTTTGTAAATTTAAATTCTGTTTATTCTAATAAATGTTTTTCTTTCAAATTCCTTTTCCATACTCCAAGACATTCAATATGGAATACAAAAATTTCGCTTATAAATAAGATGCAGTGCAAACATTGACTCGATAAGTCTGATTTAGATATTATATTACTCGGCGATTTTACAAAGTTTAATATCTCGATGTTCCATTCAAAGTTGACCTATTCTACGACTATCTTACTTTGGAACTGATGTTTACTCTGGCAGAAATTGAACAGTCGAGCGTTACATTCAAATTCGGGTAACTGTCCAGAAACTGCCCAGACTCAAGAGACTGCGCGCTATTCTGGTTAGTTAGCCAATTTAAATGTATCGCTTGACTGCTCAATTTCTGCTGGATTCCTGGCAAGTATTATTATTTAGAATTGAATATCTGCATAAAATTCTACACGTGCAATTAAGATTTGCTCTATATTGCAATATCTGCAAAGTGACCTGATCGTGGTTGATGCTGTATGTTACGAAAGGGCAATTGCAGTTGGATTTTTTCGCAATAATTTGTCGTCGTTTTCTTTAGGAGATAAGCACCTAATAGCCACCGAGGAAATTCAATATTAAATCTCAGGCCTACCTAGTACAGAAATTTTATTCCGTTTTATAGACCAGCCCTTTTATGTTACGCGCATCAAATTGGCTATGTGGTTTTATCGCTGTACTCAAAAGTTTAATGCACTCTCATAAAAGGAAAAAAAAAATCGGCCAAACTGAAAAAACGTGCAAATTTGTAAAAACGTTTGACTACATAAATACTTTATTTTGTTTTTTTAGCGATGGTTCCTCGTCAGATTTTGTAATGGTAAAAGCATTAAGTTATTGTCACTATTATTATTCAAAATTACGTAACTTTTAATTATTGATAGCTTTAAGGTAGCTTGAGCGCGAGAATTGACCTTAATTTTAAACATTTATGTAAGAGATTCTGGTGAGAATATACTGCAAGAATTAATATTAAATTGAAAGTAGTATATACGTAAATTGTTTTTGATGAAAAAAATTTTTTTTTAGCAAATTATGTTAATACAAAACTAGGTTCCGGCATCAGAAAAGAAAATTCTATTATTCACGATAGGTTTTCTCATTTCTTAATATTTTTTAATTTAAAATAGCCTATTTTTTCTTGATTAATTTCACGAGGAGTAAATTAATAACGAAAAAACAAAAGAACTGCAATTTTTTCCATGTAATTAATTTATATAAAATAGTAAACAAAAAGAAAGTCAATTAAGTGGCTATAAGATCATCCATGTTTGTGGAGAAATCATATTTATCAATAATATCGCAATGATCTTTTAGTCACTAACATATTTTTCATTGAGTTATAAATATTAGAATAGAGAATGCAATGACGATTCTGTAGTTGGTTTGAGAAGCGCAAGAGTATTTTTATTTTAGCTCAAATCAATAAAATGCGATCGTTAAAAGAATATGAAATAAGAGGATATCGCTTGATATGTTGGCAAATTGGGTAATTAAGATTATATCTTTCAAACCTTTCAAACCAAAAAATCTTAACTCTTGTAAAAAATTTATAAAGAAAAATATTTTAATAAGAAAATATAATTATTTTGATACAACTTTGGAAGTACTTAATGAAAATAGAGAGGAAAAATAGAGAAGACAATTCTTCTACAGGATAAAATTATGTTATTAAACTTCTACTTATTGTTGGTGCTGTTTTCATTCACAAAGCCTTTACTATAATAAACTATTGTGTAATACCAAGGAAGGGGATCATAATACAATTCAAAGGTTAAATGAACTTACCTACAATGTTCAATCAAAATTGTATGCAGAGCCTCTTTGGAAGAGATAAGACCTTTCAAAATTATCCCATTGCTAAGTTTAAAAGTGAATTCATTAATTGTCATAGTCTCCCAGGAAAGAAATTGAGCTTGATACTATAGAGATAAATGAAAGGGATTAGAGAGATCATTTTATTTTACTGTAACATGTAAATTTTTGACACGCATTAGTGCAGTCAGATTGTCCCTTCATAAGATTCCATATTCAATTCCTATTGAACTCTGTGCACATGCAGTAGCTTTATTCAATCGATAAATTTGAAATTTCGAATTAACTCAAAAGTTTCATTAGCACCGATACTAAATGCATCGTTGTAAATTAATCGAGAAGCCTTCGACGAAAGTAGAAAGCAAAGGCCAAAAGTGCCTTTGCTTTCTACTTTCGTCGTAATTATTTTTCCAGCCTCGTCTCGGGCCGAGAACTATAAAGAGAAAGCGGGAAAGTTAAATTCTAATTTGCACGCGGACGACGTAGATAAGACAAAGATTAGCGCGGGAAACGAATACAGGTTAACAAAAAAAAAAAAAAAAAAAAAAAAAATCAGAAAAAGAAGGAAAGAAATCGAGACTAGGCTGTGCTTTTATTTTGCACTTGGCTTCTTGGCAGCGTCCTGGGCGGGGCGGGGGTGTGGGGAGCCGAGTGCAGGCTCTCGCGAATTCCCGATTAATTCTCAACACGAGTTTCTCGTTCTTTCTGTTGCCGGTGGCTACTGTCGGCTGCTCCTGCTGCTTCTGCGGACCTGTTCCAACTGTTCAGCTGCGCCCGGGGCGACTTCCTCAAGGTTTTTCTGCATCTGGAGGCCGGCAGTAAAGGGGTGTCCGAGTACACGCCCTGGTCGGGTCTGCTTTGCGGCGGCCTCCACGACATACCGCGTGTCCTCTACAGTTCCGAGTCCACCCTCGTGCTCGAGTTCCACAGCGAGGCAGCGAGTCTCGCGTCCAATGCCACCAACGCCGGATTCTCCGGAACTTTTCGCTTCATCGACAGACGTGAGTACATATTTGTCTACATGCCTATATATATATATCTGTAGATGCTCTCTTCTTCCTCTCTCTCTCTCTCTCTCTCTCTCTCTCTCTCGTTCTACAGCTGTATATATACGATCCACACCGAACTTTTGCAAATTGCCGCGAGACCGACAAAGAGAAAAAGAGAGAAGATGAGAGGGAGAGAGAAGAGATTTTTAGATTTAAAAATTTTACTTATTCCGGAGGAGGAGGATTGAGGAACTTAGTTTTAAAACGAGACGAATCCATTTTACTGCACAGTTCACTTTATGTGCGAGAAAATGGGGGAAGCACGAGTTCGTAACTGAGTAAAAAGTATAGTAACTAACTAAGGAGTTGCGGATGTGGGATTCTCGAGTATTTTTGGCTGCAGGCTCGGTGTTTTTTTTTTTTTTTTTGATGAGGCTAAATACCTACTCGGATACAATAAATCTTTGTTTATTCCATTCTATAATATCAATATCATTATTATTTAAATCATTTATATCGAAATTATATAAGTTTTATTATTGAAACAAGTAAAATTATTTTACAATATTGCTACTAAATAAATGTCTTGGTCGATTCCATCAATACTTTATTATCAAACGCAAAATTTTTATCATTTGCAACAGTAAAAATATCACTTGAAATTGCTGTACAGCGTTTCTAACAAGCCTGTTCAATAAAATCAAAATGGATATCGGCTTTGTCGATGCATGCCCAACAATTTATCGAAAACATTAAACACCTATTTACGATCGATGCCCAGGCTTTGCACGCAAAAGTGCCACATTTTTTGCCATTGTTTGCAATTTCTCAATTATTCAGGATATTAAATTCAGAGCCGCGCGCTTTGCACACAATACGACTGTTTCAATAAGTACAGCACATGCACCTTCCTCCCGTTCATTCGATGCAGTGCTGATACAGCTGCGTGGATAATGATATATATTTTCCAAAATAACGAACTCTAAATCACGCAATGAAAAAATTTCGAGCGGCAGCAGCAACAGCCATCAATGAAATATGACAGGGAACAAAGAGTTTGTGCGCCCGGGAACTTTATACATAACGATCGCCGTACATCTCTATTATTTTCGATAGATCCGCGATATTAGTTTCGTCAATCGCCAAGTCCCGAACGCTACGATCCAACTAGCTGCCAGCCGGCCAGCCCAGAGGCCGCCGTGTGTGTCCCCCGGAAAAAATGCAATTTCACGCGCAGGACTTTTATTTCGCCTTTTTCCCGTCGAATAGGACAGTGTGCGCATGGGTCAGCCAGCTGATGATACAGCCGATATTTATCGGATAGGCGCCTATACGCACGCGTAGAGCCGTGCGCCAACTCATATTTAAACGATTGAAAGAACAAAAAGAACGAGGGACAGAGAGCGAGGAAATCGCTCGACCACCCGACAGATATGGATTTTGCGTTTATATACGCGTCGAAGCGCATGCCGAGCTCGTTCCTCTATCCGAGAGGTCAAAAAAAACGTGTGTGTAAATAAACAAACAGCTGAATCACAAGGTCGTCTTGATTTTCCGCTCGAGCGAAGTCTCCACGCTAGAACGGCAACTAGAAAATATACTAGATTATGTATCGGACGATTCTTCTTCGTTTTCTTTTATCCCTCGATATTCTTAATTTTTCCGCGAAAGCCCCGGTCGTTCGCGTAATTGAAAACTAAATTGGATTGGATGTGAGTTCGCACACGCTGTGCGGGGGGAGGGGAGAGATAAAACTAAAGGGCAATTAACAAATTAATTTGCTTATTAGGTGTGATGCAAAAAGCCTTTAATTAACTTCTTGGAGCATATTTTCTGAATATTAAAAATTCAATGTTGATTAGGACTGCGGCAGTGTAATCACTAGTTATATCACTTACGAGGCGTTGCAACGTAATCTTTTAACGTGTATGAAGGCGCAGAGAAGCATTATTGGAAGCGTTGCATGATAATTTTTTTTTTTTTCTTTTTTTGATTTGGTACAATTTTTAGTTTTGTATATAAGAGCACGTGTACTAACATGTTTAATGGCAAAATTCTTTTACTCGGTGAAAATTTTGAGCAACACTTGCGCTTTTGAAAAAAGAAAAATCTTAGCTTTTAGTTTATTCATTACGAAGAGTATGAGTTTATTAATTATATACATAAATACTAAATATTACGTTGTTATTATGACTGGATGTTGAGCAATTAGCAATAATTTAGAGAATATATTAAAGATTGTAATAAAAAAGAATCATTTCATTCTGTGGAAAATTGAAATTTTTTAAAATCCAATGATTGTGCGAAAGTATTCCAAGAATTTTTCCCATTTGCGCGTCGAGCAATAACCACTCAAAAGCAAAGATAACTGTAAACATAGAAACACGATGTAATTTGGCCAACAAGATTCAAGTTCTCCGATAACCTAAAAATACGTCGAGCCCCGATAACTCTCAAACCCAAAACAAATCGTTTATACAAACTAACCCCCTGCAAAAAATTCTTTCGAACTAACCAAGCCTGCACACACTCGATGAAAAACAAATGCGAACTGTATGCCGCGGTGTAGGCATGCACGCGACGAATACCACCAGCAGCAGCAGCAGCAGCAGCTCGCGTATAGCCTATATGTATAGCCGCGTTATCAATCGGGACATCGCGGCACGGGAATTAAGGTAATTGTCAAGAGCTGAATGTAACAGGGTCCCGCACTGTGTAAATCCTCGGTATTATTTTGCGCTCTCGGCCGCGACTGTATACGTGCAGACGACACCGCAATACACGGCGCGTCGGCGGCCGAGCAGCCACGGCTGAATAGCGAAGCGTATACTCCGTTCGCGCGCCCTGCCTCGTATTTTAGGCTCTAGGCCCGTATTATATAGGGGAGGAGAGGTGATCGCGTTACACGGGCTCGGCTTGCTGCTGCCGCTGCTGCTTTCTGCGTCGGCGGTCGCATTTACAGGTAATTAAGAGTCGTTAACTCGGAGCATAATGCGGGAGAGAGCTTCCATTAGGCGCAAGGAACGGTTGCACGATGTAACCGCATCTGGTGTACTCTGGCACTCGGCGGCGCCACCCGCCAACGAAAGCCAACGAGAGCGAACGAGAGCGAGCGAGAGTAGTGTATCGATGCCCCATCCTGCATTATTTTGGAAATATGACTTGGGTGCAAGTATATAGCGATCTGCCGGATAAGAGTGTAATCGTTGTTAATAGTTTTGCGCGATGTGGTAAGTAGAAAGTTGGATGACAGTTTTTTGGAGTGGAAAATCATTATAGTTGGACAGTTTGCGCGAGATGAACTATTTTATGTATACCGAACAAAGCATGTTTACGGTAAAGTTCGAAAATTACTCTTTCAAAGTTAATTTTGTATTATATTGTATATCGGTTAATGTTTTTGTGAAAATATTGTGCCACGTAAAGAATCGTATATACTTTCGTTTAATAATGTTTAATAATATTTGGCCTTTATGCAAATGTTAGATAGTCTATATATTAAATTGTAATATATAAAGTATCTACAAGCGCTACCGTATAAGTGATGCATAATCCATATAATAACAAGACTGATCTAACGCTGATTAAAATAATTGCACTCGCAGCGCCACTGCACATGTTTATATACATGAGAATTTTTTTAATGGATTTACGCGCAGACTCCTTATATCAGTGCTTATTAATCAGTAATATAGCGATTCTTCCGATAGATTCGCGATTGCCCAGAGATGGGTATAATTGCTTTCTGGTCTCCGTATCTCTCTCTCTCTCTCTCTCTCTCTCTCTCTCTCTCTCTCTCGTCTTATTTCGTGTAATAAGTGAAATATATAGGTCCGGATATATATCAAAGGCGAAAGATGCTTTCCATCATTTGCCATTACCCTGCCTCCTTTAATTAACGCTCGTGTATAATTGTGCCAAATTGAAAGCGAAAATTATTGAAAGATGAGGATTAAAAAGTAATTAATTTTAATTATTTTTTAATCCTTAGCACCGGCACCGCTAGTTTTTGTTAATTGGATTCTGTTTTATTCGTATTTGTACTCGCTGTAAGTATTAATTGTTTCTGTAGAGGAGATCACTTGTAATGTATTTAAATGTGCGTCCTTTTATTTAAGGCCGAAAGGATGCAGATACAAATTGTCTCGAATTACGCCTTTGGTATCAATTACGCATGTTCATGCGCGATATGAATCAAAATAACTAGTAGCGTTTAATGAGGATTCAGTATCACGATTGAACAATGAGCATAATCGAATTTCTAGGTAGCTGATACGTTTACTAAGTCATTACGCCAAATAGTTGAGCATCACTAATCAGCAAATTACCGTTCCCGAACTGTACTGTAATAGCACTGTGTCTACCTTGCGTTACAGCTAGCAGATCTTATAACACTAATACTGCAATAACGTAATTATATTATTACAAGTTCAACGTCCACTTTAAATTATTTAATGTATAACATAATCAATGTTCGTAAAATTTATGATTACTGGAATGGTATATGAAATAATGATTCACATGTTTGCGTATGTACTTTAAAAATAATTTTAGAACTGTAGTAAACAATAATTGAAGTATGAAGGAGGACGTTAACGGCTCAAAGGGATTGAATTCGCTGAAAAAGCCTTTGAAACCTAATCTCACTATGAAGGTCACGAAACAACATTTAAATCTAAAATAATTCAACCCTCCTGGTAGAAGGGACACGTGAAAAGCGGCCGCTAATGAATTATGACATGCTAAACATCTGGAAGTAATTAATATGGATTGAGTATGGTATGACAAGTATATATAGATTTCGTATGAGTTTTTAAAATGAAGTAAATAAATGTGTCTAATTTTTTTTTTTTTTTTTTTTTAATAATATCCTCTATCGTTAGCATACTCAATAAAACTATACAAAATTGGAGTTTTGTTTCGATTAAGATGTATTTACAAGAAAAGTGGATTTCAAAGATTTTTCTTATACCGATTTTAGATTAAAAAGTTTGGCATCGATTTTATTATTGAAACTTGAACTTGGTGAGACACGAAGTAGAATGCGCAGCTGATCAAGCGAGCACCAGCTTCCGAGAGGAAAATAACACGGGTTATTACCTCGAAAATTGGGCAAAACTTGAATGTTTTTCCGCTAAACTCACACATCCTTTTATCAAACAAACACTAAAAGTGAGAAAAGTAAGTGCATGCCTCACTGAATATCGCCGCATCGTGGAGCTAACAATAAACAACTAAGTAAAATCAAAGCGCATAGTCTAGTCCAGCAGCAGTTAGTTAGGTCATGACCGCGGCGCGCATGCATCTTGCACATGTACGCGCAGTACGTAAACACGCGGGCGAGATGGAAGTGCAGAGAGAGAGAGAGAGAGAGAGA